>JBBPNG010000941.1:0-14163 GCA_038091095.1 Leccinum incarnatum
ACTACCAAAAGCTACCTCCCCTCCGATCTCACTGTATACGACCAAATTCTGCCTCCGCATGTTCCCAAAGCTATAGAGGCCGCCGAGATGAATCGGATGGTCATGGACTTGCAATCATCCTTTCCCGATCCCTCTCCAATCGTTGCGCTTTATGAAAGACTCCTTGATCTCTCATCGTTGTCCTTCGTGCCTGGTCGACTTCGATTACCTGGACTCGTCTTTCGCCTCACTGATTTCGCTCGTCTCACGGTACCCGAATCCGACTCGAGCCTTCACATTTATCGCGCCACGGCGTCGATTCTCGGCGAGGTACGGATCGAGACCAAAGACAACTCGCTCGGGATCCAGCGTCTCGTTCTCGTTCATCCGTGGATCAGTCCCCTGCTCGATGAGGACTTTTCTGGTGACGATCCTCTGTTTGATCTAGAGGCGCGCGCGCTGCGTATCCTCGTTCGGCTTCGCCAACCTTTTGGCGCGCTGCTGTTAGCCTCGCAGAAGCGTGGGCAGTACAAACGCGTGGCGACGGACAGTTTCATCCAGGTTCAGGTTCAGGGAGAGACGTCGTTGAGTGATTTGATGGCGAGCATTGATACGGTCGACGTGCAGTAGTCGTGCATTGTTGGCTTTTGACTTTGGGATGACGCATTTCGTTACATTTACATCTTCCGCCATGTTGTTCTTTGCTACTTCGTCTCCTCGACCTGCTCGTTTTGTTCTCTTATCTCGCTGAGATCCAAGGTACTATGTGACAGAATTGTTTCGTTCTGGGTTATCACTAGCATGTAATTCCTACATATCCGAACTACACCTCTGTGTATGACATGTTTGTTGTTCGCATCAGCAGAGGCAACACACTCCAAAAGGAAGAAAAAAACACTGACGGATTGGTGACGGAACCAGAATACGGAAGGCCAAGAAAAGAATTGCGTGATCAAAGTTCTTTCAAGAAAGCCGCTAACCCTTCATGGCCCTCTCTTTTCTTCTTACTTGTGTTCACCTCCTCTCTCTCACGATCGCGGGAAAGCATATCTTTCAACGTGGAAGGTTTTTTATGATTGGGTTTGGGCTGAGGCTCCCGACCTGGCGGCGGCAGGACAGCAGGGTTTGCGGTCGCCGGCCCCGGGACAGGACTGGAGACGGGGCGGAGAACGTCAGTGGGTGGTGATTCCTGACTTCCACCCATGGGACGTGGGTCTGATGGTGCATTTTTCGTGTTCAATGAATCGCTTGGCAATTGGACCGGAACAGAGGAGCGATCAATGGCGCCTGCGTCGACTGAGAAACCGCAGACATGACATCTCCTCTGGAGGGCTTTCGTATGGGATGGTCCGGCGCGTCTCCGCCTTTTTTTCGTAGGGGGATCAACGAGGTGTGTTGGATGATCACCATAGAAGCGATACGTGCCACATTTCGGACAATGGGAGGGGTGCAAGAGGGCGGAGGCTTCTGAATGAAGAGCTGCGGCGCGTGACGCGTGAAGTGAAGATAGAGCAGGGGAGACTGAGTGCAACACGGAAGGTAGGTTTAGTCGATATTGAATTGTTGCTGTGGAAAATTTGGTGCTAGAACTCATATCTCTTCTTTCAACATGGTGATACTGAGTCAATCTAGAAGTTCCGGAACATCCATTGTCTTCCCATTTAGGAAGGTGTTGTCGTTCAACGTGGCTCGAGTATTGTCTAGGCGCGTGTCATTTCTTGTTCGGGTCCAAGCGATATTACCAAGCACTTCACCTTTGTCTTGTACGTTATTAACTCTCCTCGATTTTAATTGCCCCCTCATATTTTCCACCCCTTTGCCACCATGATCCTTTCACATCGTGTTCACCATTCTCTGCCATCCCGTAATCATGTTTCTTGCGATACTGTCAACTCGGAGCTGGCTCCTTCAAGTCGCATTTCGTCACGACCCCTTACTCCTACAATAAGCACGTCCGAGCCTCGTGGTCACTACAAACATGCGGCAAATGCGATGTCATGGTTGAATCGCAACTCTTCTTCCAACTCCCGTCGTTCGATCCCTCATGCAGCACCCAAACCAATACGGATATCTGAACCAAAGCTCGGTAGCTCTTTGGAACAGTTCAACCCCCAGCGCTGCGGACCACTTGGTTCTGGTGCAACGGTTGTACGCACGCCTCAAGAGGCGTTGTCTCATCCACCTCACACATCTGCACCGATGAATAAGGAGGAAGGAGTAAAGGGAGATGTCGTCCTCCAGGTTCATGTAGAGAAAACTGAAATAGAACTTCCCTCGCAACTCCCACCATCCAATTCTCCACTCCCGCCGCTGCCGAATATCCCTGATCGTGGAGAGGAAGACGGACTGTCTGATGCTTTGGCCTGCATCCAATTGTCAGACAACTATCAGCATGCCTTCCCGTCTTCCGCAGCTCACCCCCCTTCTTCAAAGCCCACGTTGGTGTCACAGTCTCACGTTCATTCTCCGAGTCGCCCGGTCGCTCTAATAAACACAGACACTGGCACTACCCCGCCACAACCTCCCTTTGATGCCATCCTCCTCTCTCCCATTCCAGATGGCACCTTTAATCCATCTAAGCTTATAGTCACTTTGGAAACGTGCACGGTTACCTACCGAGCTTGTGTAAGTTCCCTGGTGTCACGACCTTCTCACCTCTCCCACTATATCACCTCCTTGTTGTTGCCCGTCTCTGAGACCGCATCGGTATATTCAAATGCCAGCGAAGTATCATTGGTTCCGCAAAGCAGCGGATTTAGATCTACCTTTCATGACCACCTTGCTTCCTCCGGCTGCCTACCCAGGTCTCTGACAGGCATACATATTTTCCTCGATCGACCGAGTGCTCCGTGAGTATCCAAACCAACGTGCCCGTTTCCCAGCCATCTGATTATTTTCTTCTGCGTGTGCAGCTACATGCACGTCCTAGCCTATCTCAGATCCCTTCCAAGCACTCCAGAACAACCAGAGGCGCTGCCGCGGGCGATGCAGCTCCAACCCGGAAACACGTGCCCTTCACGCCTCGAGTCGTTGCTCGAACTTCGCGACGAAGCCAGTTATCTAGGTCTCACTGAACTCGAACGGCTTTGTCGCGACGAAATATACCGTTTCCGTCGCAGCGCCGTCCCGGTTGCAGTCTCTGCCCCCGGCAGCGGCGTGACACTTGGTGGTGGGCCTGGTGGTGGTAAGGCTGTGTCGATACACTCGTTCCGCACGGTCGTCGAGGAGCGAGGCCCTTGCAAAGAGCCTGAGGCTAGGCCAGCCAGTGAACGGCAGATATCAAAGGACGACGGTGCCGCTCGTATCGCCGAATCTGCTGCTCGCAAGTCTAGCTCGAGTCTTGCGTCGAACAACAAGGGGGGGAGGGAACGGAGAGGAATCAAGTACGAGGTGGGATCACCCCCTCCAGGTTGGATTTAGTTTGGATCCAAAAGTGCCGCTGGTGGCACGTCTTTCGCAGTCAGCTAGTAGTACTTGTAGTACAACTTGAATGCCAGTCTTAAAAGTAATTTATGCGTTCTTGGTAATCTGATACTCCAGATTTCTTTCGATCTAGTAAGCTGTGACTAGATTTCTGCCGAAAAGTTCGGCCATCCTGCAGGTGTAAGTAGTAGGATTGGCAGTAGGATGGCATTGATGATCGTCCAATCTAATAGACGCGCATACTGGGCAAATGTTTGAAAGTAAGCTTGTTGAGTAGAAGAAGTGCGGTGTTATTAGCGAGAAGTAGAATTGGTCAGGTCGATTTCCCTAACATAAGTTTGTGTAGGTGTCCCAACAAACCAAGCCGATGATGATGCTATGTATCATGTTCATTTGATTATTTCTTTCGTGGTAATCGCTCGCTTGCCAACATTTTCCCTTGAAGCCGTTCCGAGTCGCCAAAGCTGTCTGGTTTCTCTCATCGTCCCTTGAGACGTTACTTTTTGCACGTGTCGCGTACGATATCTTGGAGTCCCACTGTCAGCTTCGCCGCGGCGTCAAACACAGGCGATCCAAGGAGTATTTCTAGTTCTGAGAAAACATTAGACCTGCAGAGAACTCAAGAGAAAAAGAAAGACATACTTACGAACCCTCATTCATATGAGACTAACGCGCGTCCGAATCAAGCCGCCCCGCCAGTTCCGCATGCCCGCAATCCGATGATGTGCCCAATCGCCCTGCATCCTTGAAAACGCGTCCTGAATGTGTTCAGGCTGCAACGCCGTCCGCGCTTCAGGTGGTGGAAGGAACAGCGAACTTATAGGCAACGGCGCGTCATCATCTTCGTCGTCGTCGTCATCCCCACCGTCTCTCCGCGCACGTTTCCTGCCGTCCATGCCCACACCCATCCCGTTCGCTTTCCGCTTGCCGAGGAGCGGAGAGGACGAGGAGGGGGTGTAGTCGACCCGGAGGTACGATTCCTCGAGCGACCTTTTGACGTCGAGACCTGCGAGGGTGAGCGAACGCACCATCTCGAACGCGAGGAAGCCGACGATGTCAACGGTATCATCGTTAGGTTTCAAATCCAGATGCGCGGGGAGGGAAAGGAAATCGCGAAACCGTTTAGCTGTGTAAGAGGTTCTATCAGTCAGCCAAAAAGAATGTAGGGTCGAACGAACCTTTGCGATAAGTAAAGCTGGCTTGTCGACAGTCGGAATAGTGCTGGTATTCTTCGCGGGTCATTTGTCGGGTAGCGTCGTCGGCTTCCTTGAGACGCTGGATCGAGGCTTCGTGAGCCTCGATGTCATCTTCGTCTTCCTCGTCATCGGACTGGTGGCCCGATTGACGGAGGATTTCGGAGTAGATGGTAGCGATTTCCCAAGGGAGCTTGATGGTGATCTTCTGGGCCTTGGCGGCCAACTTATCTGGAAGAGAGTCAATGCAAAGAAAGGAGGCAAGGGTGGGGGTACGGACCGTCGGCACCATCCTCAAGAGCCTCGACTTCGACGGCTCCACCGCCATCACCACCACTGTCCTTGGCGTGCTTACGAACGTCCTTCCAGGAGAGGTATGTGCGGAGACGGTTGACTTTGCCTCTATCGTGTCGGATGAGGAAGATGAGGTCCTCGGCAGTGAGGTAGCGGACACCGCGACGGTTGGCGTGGGCACGGGCCTGGAGGATCTGAGTGGGGGTTACGTGAGTGCACGGCAGGGGATCGAAACGAAAGAGCTCACGAGTTCGATTAGCTGACTGCGTACGATGTCTTCGACGAGGTTGACGGTTTCGTGGTTTGGGTCCTGAATCTCGCCAAAAACGAACATCTGGGAACAGGTCGGTAGGGTTTTCCGCGGGAATAGACGCGACGCGTACCATCTGTGATATTTCCTGGTTGTACTTGTAGTCGCGTTGTCCATCTATGCGTCTGGCTGGTTGAGTTGCAATGACGGCTGGAGCAGGTGCAGGTAGAACTGGTGTAGATGGGACAGAGTTGGACGGTGCTAGCTGAACTGGTTGAATTAGCACGGGTTGTTCAGGACGTGGTTTGTAGTATTCCATCGTCGCCATGATGTTACATTAACTAGTGATGTCCGAGGATACAAGTAATGATGTTGTGGGAAATGTTAGACTTGCATTCCCAAGGAGGGCCCTTCTTAAATCAGCCATGACCATGACCGAGCTGGTCCGACACGATGGCTTCCCCCGCTTTTGACACCCCAATCCAGCTCCCACTATCGGCAGAGACACTCGCCGTCATCAATGACCACCTCCGCCCGCTCGACCCGCCAGAGATCTTCCGATGGGCACTCACCCATATCCCCCACCTCTTCCAGACTACTGCGTTCGGTTTAACAGGCCTCGTCGCCATCGACATGCTCTCCAAGATCGCACCCTCGCCCGCGGACCAACCCCCGCTCATCTTCATCGATACCCTCTATCATTTTGCTGAGACGTACGCACTCGTTGCAGAGGTTGAGCAGCGGTACGGAATCAAGGTGAACGTGTTCAAGCCCGAGGGATGCGATACCGTCGTAGACTTTGAGCGCAAGTTCGGTGAGCGCTCTTGGGAGCGGGACGAGGACACGTACGACTTTGCGGTCAAGGTCGGTCGATCGTGCAGGACGATGTCCCGATTGTGACCCTTATTGCAGGTCGAGCCTGCGCAGCGCGCGTACAAGGCATTGGACGTTCGTGCAGTCATCACTGGTCGCCGTGCGACCCAAGGTGCGGACCGCGCGTCTCTCCAGCCGCTAGAGGTCGATGCGACCGGCCTTGTCAAGCTTAACCCCCTCTTCGCCTGGAAGTTCAATCAAGTAGAAGAATACATCAAGACGAACAATGTTCCACGGAACAAACTGCTCGACCAAGGATATAAAAGTGTCGGGGACTGGCATAGCACGATCAAGAGTGGAGATGGCGATACGGGAGAGCGGGCCGGTCGATGGGCAGGCAAGGAGGAGAAGACGGAATGCGGACTACACAAGGACTACTTTGCGATGAAAGCCAAAGCCAAGGTCACGTTGGATCGTCCTACTCGTGTGTTCCCATGGAACTAATCCGGTCTACGCACACAGGCCGCGGCAGCTGCACAGGGAAAGGAGGCATAGATATTCGCCCTTGGATTCAGAGATTGCAAAATGGGTTTGGTGGAGAAAAGGGTGGACGCCGTCCAAGATCTTGCAACTGGGTCCATGGAGGGCAAACGTACCATTTGCCACGTCTCGGGCTGTTGTGTAGCCAAGAATGGATCAAAGAAATTTTGTCGGAAAGATACAACCTCATCACGACCGATAAAGCTAACCAACACAAGTCGCGGAGAAATGGTTTCTGCAAAGTAAACACTAATGACACCATTACATTGAGAACGTAGGACAGAACAGATGCGTGTGGCAAACTCATTGTAAAAGGAACATAACCCGAGGGAATCGAGCGACATGTGAACATATCATAGACATACCCGTACTGAACAAGCGCATGAACAATAGATCATGAGCCAGAATTTGACAAGGAGAGGAAAGGAAAAACGAAAGCATGGCGAAATATGAACACTAGTGTACAGCAAATACGCTTTGAAAAGGTGAAAGGGGTGGGAGAACGAATCCTTGGGTAAATTATTTCTTGTGTTCAAACTTCGGTTCAGCGTAGGGGTTGACACTGTACACTTTGATGACCGGGGGACTCTTGGTCAGGTCTGCCGTCACGATGACCTGGCAAACAACGTCAACGACATCAACCGGAACGTGCTTATTACTTACCGGAACTGTCATCAGTTCCCTGATATCCTGGATCTTGTGACCCGATGGGGTCATCCTCAAACCCTCAAACGCAGGTTCGACCTTCGCAGCCGAAATAAGGCGTTGCTTCGACGTCTCCGTCTCTCTTACAATCTCAGTGTCTCGTCCAAGCACAATCTCATCTTCTTCAACATCGTCCTCGTCGAAAAGAGCCTTCTCGTCATGCAAGGAGCGTGATGCGACCTCCATCTTGGCAGCGTGTGCCTCAGCATTCTGTTTGACCTTCTTCAAGTGTTCATCGTCGCTATTTTCGGCAAGCCAAGTGATGACATCCTTGCCGGACCAATAAATCTGAAGGGTATGAGTGTGCTCATCATATACATGGTTCTGAGTGAATGGTTAGCATGCAGACAAGTCGATGAACTGCCCAACTCACATCAATTGGCATTTGGTCTACGTGGACTCTCTTTTCGATACCGAATTCAGGAACCAGTACGTCGAAGGCAGCATCGAGCACATTGACAACCCGAGCCTGTCGGATAACCGTTCCGTAACGCTGGGTCAAGTCCGAGATAAAGACGCAGAGGAAAAGATGGGTGGACTGCTCTTGCGCCAGTTTCGCAGAGTCTCGTTTACTGGAAGATAATGAGCAAAGTCGACCACAGATGATCTGGCTACGTACATGTTACATTGCTGAGCAATTTTCGCGACGGCATCCCTGTCCATGGTAAACTTCGGGTCGTCTGTGGATACGAAATCAGTTGCCATAATAAAATGACCTATTTCCTACTCACTTCCGCCCTGGAGAACAGATTCAAGCTGACGGTGTACCAGAATGTCGGCGTAACGGCGAATAGGTGAAGTGTAGTGTGTATAGAGAGGGACGTTCAGGGCATAATGACCATACTTGGCGATATCCAACATTCCGCCACAGAAATACTTGGCACGTTGGGTGGCTTTGAAGAAGAGCAGTTCGAGTACCGTCCGAGCAGCAGGATTGGTGATTGCGCCAAAGGATTGCATGATGATCCCCGGAGTTGAAATGTCTACCTCCACACCTAGACGCTTGGCACGGTCGGAAAAGACATTCTATGAAGCATTGTTAGAACAAAAAAGCATAGCAAAGGAAAGTATAATACCAGACGCCTTTCAATAGGAGAGTCGTGTCTACGAAGAAGGGCTTGTTCTGGGAGGTGAACGGCGATGCGCTGAGCGATAGCCATGTTGGTCAAGAGCATGAACTGGAAAAATCGTTTAAGCCTTGGTAATAATACGGGTCAGAGAGTGCATACCTCTTCGACCATGTCGTTGGCGGCATTACAGCCGGCTTGTCCACAGTCCATGGGAAGGCCGTTCTCGTCCAATGTAAACGACAGGCGCGAGGAGGAGAGCGTCAAGGCACCGTCTTGATGACGTTTGACACGAAGTTGGGTCGCGATACTGTGCAGTACTCTCACATCCTCCTCGATCGCAGATATACTGTGTTCCGGTGACACAGAGAGCTCGGTCAATGGCTGTCCATCGATTGCCTTCTGTGCATCAGTGTAGGACAGTTTTGCTGCGGATCTTGTGGAGGGAGTTAGTATATTAGCTTAAAAAAACCTATAACCACTCACTTGATGATCGTCTTTCCAAACCACTTATTGACCACCTTCCCGTCCATTGCTATTGTAAAGATAGCAGAAAAGGCGAGGCGTTCAACGCCGGGAGCAAGGCTGCACACCTCCTCACTCAGAGTAGGGGGCAGCATCGGCACTGCTCTTTGAACGAGGTATACACTTGTAGCTCGCTTGCGAGCATCGCGATCAAGCGCAGTGTTCGGCTTTACGAAGTAGGATACGTCTGCAATGTGGATGCCGACATCGAAAGTACCATCATCGTTCTCCTTGATGGACAAAGCATCATCCAAGTCTTTGGCCGAACTCGGGTCGATAGTGAAAATCAGTTCCTGGCGCAAGTCCCTGCGGACCTCGTACTCTCTCTCAGGAACACTGGTGCACGGTGTGAACAATAGTTATGCAGCTGAGAAAGAACAACGTACGTCCAAGGGGTGGGTGGGAGGCACTTGAGAACGCTCTCGGAGAATTCTTCGGTAGGGAAGTTGCAATCCTTCAATAAAGCACTAGTCTCCACCTCAATATCCCCAATAGGACCGAGCTCCTCAGCCAGAGTACCGAAAGGATGAAGAGAAGAGATCGGCTGCATCCTATAGTGTTAGCAAAAGCAAGATTTGAGGCCTCGAGGACGCACGTGACGCTTGATGCAAGCAACGAATAGCTTATTGGCATATATTTCGGGATTCTGAACGAAATCGACTGGTGCTTGTTCCGTGGGAATGGCGATGAGAGGTACGCGCTTGTCAGTCGGCTTGAACCAAACGATCTTGGGACGTTCAATCGGTCCACGTCGTGGTTCATCCCCACGATCACCCTCTCGCTCCCGGCGTTCAGCCTCCTGTTTCTCTTTCGTAGCCGCGGAGGATGGACGTAGAAGCCCCAGAGTCCCAGAAAAGAGCTGTCCGGGCATGCGCTCGACAACCGCCACAACGTGTCCAGCAAACTGCGGCTTGACTTCGTCTGTGACCCTAAGGACAGTGTCAGCGTGATTCAAAACAACATCAAATTGATCGCACTCCTCATCTTCGAACAGCATCAGTCCCTGGCCTTCGACTTCAACGTCATCCTTCTTCTTGTCGTCCTTGCGACCCGCACTGGTCTTCAAGTCGTATGCGGAGTTCTCTTCCTTCTTGCGTTTCTTCTCTTCCTTCTCCTTCTTGGTTCCCCACACCTCATCCACGTCAAGGAGCTCGACTGCGACGATGTCTCCCTCCAAGGCGCGATTACGGTCTTTAGAACCACAGATGTAGATATCGGCATCCAGGACCTCGGTGGCAACATACGCATCCGACCTGTTGCGCTTGTTGACGCGAAGGATACCCACGACTAGCTTTCCTGCAGCCAAGAGAGGCGGAAGAGAAGCTTGGGGAAGATACGGAGCGAAAAGAGATTTGCGTTGCGGCTGATTGGACTGTTGTTGGAGTTGGGACTGGAACTGTTGCTGTTGCTGCTGCAAAAGGCTCACTCCACCCATGCCCAAGCCCATCATGTTAGCAGCCATCATGTTGGGCAACATGTTCGGGAAAGAAAATGAAGGCATCTTGTGATGATGACCACCGGCGGCAGCACGGAACTGTTGTAGACTTTGCAGCTGAGCCTGCGCTTGCGCGAGATCAGCGGCAAATGCGTTGTTGCCCTGAATCACGCCACCATCTGTATCATATAGGTTAGGCAGGTCTAACCTAGCAAAAGTTTGGTACATACTAATTCTCCAACTGGAATCGGCTCGGGATGTCGTGCGCGAGTGACCGCCGAAGGGTGAAGTGAATCCGTCGTCTAAACCGTCCTGACCGCTGAATGGGAAGCTCACAGAACCGACGTTACTCTGAGGAGTGGGAGGTTTGTTGACAACGTTGACACTGTGTCTTCTTCCGTGGCCACGGGGTAAGCCAGACGGCTGTGAGTCAGGATTAATGCCGAGGTTGGCCATAGAGTTAAACTGGCCCATCGGAGGGAAACTAGCGACATTGGTGCCCCCTCCAAGACCTACGGGCAGGGTACTCTGAACGCGTCGATGCCTATTGGGTGCAAGACCAGGAGTTTGGAGAGAAAGAACTTGATTGGAGGCTAGTTGTTGTTGGTAAAGCGCTTGTTGCTGCTGTTGAAGAGCCTCTATCTGGTTTTGGATAGCGATCTAGAAGAGAAGAGTCAATACGGCAAGAATGGTAAAACGCACTAAGCGTACCTGCTCGGCCATAATGCCAGTGATGTCGTTGTCTGCCCTCCTGTGGTTCTGATCGTGGACAACACCTTCAGAAGGTGGACCCTGCTGCTGTGGGAACTGGAAACCAACATCTTCGTTCAGCGGTTCCATGGGTACGTTGGAACTCGTTCGTCGGCGAGCACCAAACATGAAGTTTGGGGCGAGCTGGGGACGTCCGGTGGGACCAAGAATATCCTGATCATGCTGGGCGGCCAAGGCAGCAAAACGGGGAGCCATGAAACTTTGCGACTGCGACCGAGCCTGATGGCCAAGGTGAGGGAAGAAGTGCTCAGATATCTCCCCGTCTTCGAAGGGTGCGCCCGTTCCATCCTCCACATCTTCGATCATCGCACCGAGGTGTGGGGAGAAAGAATTGTAATTTCCAGAGAGAGCTGATGCACCAAGGGACGCAGCCTTGCGGTGCCGAGCAGCATCTTGCAGGGCGGAAGCGGGAAAAGCCGAAGCACCGGGAAGAAAAACGGGAGCGCCCGCAGGAAGGTTAGAAACCGGTGCTTGTGGAGCGTGCATAGAAGCCGCGAGTGAGTTGTTGGTGGGGGATACTTGGTTGGGAGTAGTGGTCTTGAGATCAGCGATGACGCGCTGGAGTGAAGAGAGCGCATCGCTAGACTCCGAGGCAGAGGCAGAGGCAGGGGCGGGGGAAGAAGATTGACCCATCGAAGTCCGATCCTTAGCAGCACTGCTCCGGCTCGCCTGTGAAGACGAGGGTATACGGTTGCGATTATTTCCATTGCGTTGACCGCCACCGGGCTGACCCTTGTTACGAGGCACGTCTGACTTCTTGGCGTCTGTGGGTTTCTTGCTAGAGTCAGAGCCAGATTCTGCACCACCTGCTGCAGTGGTGGACCTCTTGTTCCCGGACCTGGAAGTAGGCCTTGGGGCGCCTGGAATATTCCCCGCAGCAGAAGAGGGTCTAGCGTTTGAAGGCGTCCTCTTGGAACCGCGAGGAGCATTGGAGGTCGACTTTTTGGAGTCGTCCTTGATTTGATTTAGTGTGGATTCGTCTGTCATTTCGTTCGTAGCGTTACAGGGATCTGGCGTTACAGGTTATATCTGGGTGAGAAGGGCTACGTGGTCAACACAGAACCAACGAAATGGACGAAGATAGCAACCTAGTGTAGTAAGAACGTGGTTGTATGCTGGAAGGCTTGCCCTGTAGGGCCTGTGAGGGGATTATGGAGGTGAATGCCGCGTGCAGGCGTGGTTGGATTGTCGTCGCAAAGAGCGTTAACAAATAGCCTCAGTCACTCTCGTTTTCCCGCTCAGGATTTTCCCACGCTCGAGCTTCCCGCAGCCGTCCGAAGTGGATGAATAATTATGACACACATCTACACATCCTTCAAGCACCGGTAATGAGCTTGTCTATGATCGCGGCAGTGTACTCCTTCGTGCTCGACCTGCCACCAAGGTCCCCTGTGATCGTCTTTCCCTCAGCGATCGTCTGCGTCCGAGGTCAATATCCCAGGGGTTGCACGGTATACGATCGTCACTTACATCGAGAGTCGCCTTCTCGATCTTCGCTGCATACTCGTTCAGGTTCATGTGTCTGCAACGAGGCACGTCGGATCAACCAGGCTACCCGCCCCATCGGAACTTTAACGTACCTCAACATCATCAAAGAAGACAACAAAAGTGCCGTCGGATTAGCTAATCCTTTTCCTATGAATTAATGTGTCAGTCAACAGCCATCCGAAGTTTGCGAAGCTGACACATGCCTGCGATGTCGGGGGCGGAGCCATGTACAGCCTCGAAAATAGATGCATCCTTCGGAAGGTTAGGTCGCGTTCAGACATTAAAAATCAGGCATACCCGTCCAATGTTGCCAGAAGGTGTGAGACCGAGACCTCCAATCAAGCCGGCACACATGTCTGACAAAATATCACCATAAAGGTTAGGCATGACCATGACCCGATTCGAATATGGCTCGGGATTCTTGACGATCTGTCCCAACGATTACCCAGCTGTCATACTTATCTATCATGCGACGAAGCGTACCTGCAGACAGACGCGATCCAACAAATCTTCGTCGTATGTAACCTCCGGGTAATCTTTTGATACCTGTCGGCAAGCCGACAAGAACATGCCATCCGACATTTTCCTGTCCAAATCAATACGCGATTCAACACGTTGCCGTCTCAGCTTACATGATGTTAGCCTTGTGGACCGCGGTCACCCTTTTCCTTCCACTAACTTGCGCGTAGTGGAACGCATATCGGGCCACGCGCTCCGACGCGTCATAGGTGATGAGTTTGATGGACTGGACAACTCCATCGACTATCTGGATTCTCCACGTAAACGGGCAGGACTCTTGAATACCAAATGTCGTACCTCGTGTTCAATACCCGAATATTCACCCTCGGTGTTCTCACGGATAAGAACAGTGTTGACATCGTCGTAGGGCGTTTTGAAGCCCTTGATCGAGGCACACGGACGAACATTGGCAAAAAGATTGAACGTTCTGCGGAGCGTTAAGTTGAGGGATACATGACCCTTGCCAACTTGGTGGAGAATAAGTTCATGTACGCAAAATATCGCCACGGCTTAGCTTACTGGGTGTTGCCAATGGGCCTGGATCATTCTCAGTACATGCGGAACACTGATGGTTCTGATGGACACACCTTTTAGAGCAACAGTGTTCTTCTTGACCGAATTGATTGCCGCGTCCGGAATGACAGTTTTACCGCCCTTCAAGACAGGTGTGACACTAACTTCCTCCCATTCGATAGGGACCTATTCCAATGTGAGCGCACTAAGAGCACGCACGTGTTATGGACCCACTTTGGCAGCAGAGTAAATAGCTTTGACCGATTCACTTATTTCCGGACCAATGCCTAGATCCGATGTCAGTGACTATTAGAGTTGTGCTCGTAATATCCTCACCGTCACCGGGTATGAGGGTCACCGTGTACTTGCCCTAGAAGAGGGTAAGAGACGTGCACAGAGCCCATGATGGTGTGCTACTCACACGAGCACCCTTGTGTCCAGCAAACGCACTGGTGGGAGTTGTAGACGCGTATCGCCTATAGGACTGGGAAAAACGTAAGACGACCTTCGCCGCGCTAAGAGGAAATGAACTGCTACCTGAGGGCACCTCCGCGCAAAGCCAGTGAGGGACCTGTTGGCGAACATTGTCGACACGGAGAAAAAGGAAAGAACAAAAAAACTGTTGGGAGTGAAAAGTCTATGTCTATG
>JBBPNG010000942.1:0-14162 GCA_038091095.1 Leccinum incarnatum
TACTCACTGTGTGGCGCACTGGCCAGTAGCGGAAAGTACGGTGCGAGCTAGGTTCAAGTGTAATATGCCTCGTCAGTTACTTATTCTCGGAGTCGATGCGCCCGCATGTGCAGTTACCTCGCCTCGCCTCCTTCCATGTCCTAGTTTTCGACATCTTGGTCTGTGATTGTTACTCGTTTTCGTAAATACATGCTTCAGCCCCGATTGGAGTACCTTGAAGATTTTTTTTTTTCGTTATCATGAGTAGCTATCCGCTGACCATTGCGCTGACCCTACTCCCGATCAGTCATAACATGAATGCAACACCCCTCGAGTTATCAAAGGATACCTCACCCGCTTGGCTCGACATGCACGGATTGCATAAACTTCGGATTGGTTCGAATGGGATGATCAGAGTGAGTTGAAACGATCGACATTGATAGGGGTCGAGATGTATGGATCGGGTGGTTTCCTAGCACATGGTTTTCTCAGTTGCTATATGGAGACGGAAGGGGTTCGGAAAAATCTGTTCAACGAACGGTGCGACTGCATCATAAAGGGTACCAGACAAACCTTGGTTTGAAGGTTGGACCTTGAGCTTAAGCAATATGCTCATTTATCCGAAGATGGAGAGAGCTCGAAGCGGCGGTGAGGTCCTCGACACTTCCTCCGGTCGCAGAAGTGCTCATCCAAGCACTCGGATTCTGATTTCCACATAGACCGCGGTTCCATTTATGGCATGGAGTTCGTCTTTCCGAGAGATTGGAAGGATAGAAACGCCTGCCAAATTCCGGGAGATGCATGATGCGGAGGTCATCAAAGGCGCTGTGTTAGCCTTCTGGTTGCCGACACGGGTGCGAACGGTTTTGTCGAAGTCGATAACTTTGCGGTGGAAAGAAGGGTGGATGGCTGCGAATAGCTTAGATATGTAGGAGCACCAGTCATCATACTCGGTGAAGCGCAGAGAGGGATTGCAAATATGGTGGCTTCGATAGTCCTAAAGGCGATGTCCCACTCTACGTGGGTCTGAACCGCTTTAGGCCTCACGGGGAAGGCTTCAAGGACCTTATGAAGATCGACCGAGAGTCCCTTGACGATGTTAATCCACTGCCAGTCATGTGGGAAGTCGGGACAACCCGGTGCGAGCATGATTTTGCGGACGACGTAGACCGGGTCATCGGCCCAGCTGTCAGTTTGAGGATCTGGTCACATTCAAGCGAGGGATTGTGTCGGCGAGCGCCGCTGGTGGTGTTCCAGGGGAACCGCTATTCATCAACACACCCTCTTCCTCGCTTCCGATTGGGTCGGTCTTCCTCTGCGGGGTCATACACGGAACAGCATCCTTTTTTAAACACCCGTTCTCGTCGATTATCGAGTTGCTTATCTTGGGATGGCAGAGGGACGGTTGGAGACGAGTGAGAACTGCTCGACATTGAGCAAAGGGACGGGAACAGAGTCAAAGATACGGTTGCTTATGATGAGACAACGAGAGCGGGTTAGTTCAAGAACAGTGATAGGATAGGTGGGCACACGTACCTGACTAAAGACGGGAGAGGGTCAAGAATGGATTCTACCGCCGCGCCTTGTTATATGTCAAGACAGGGGCTATGATAATATGATGTCGCAGATGATCGATGAAGCTAGGTCAACACCATCAACGGTGTATCGCTGTGGTTTTTGATCGTGACGATAACCGCAGTCGCAGGTGTGTGTGACAGGCCGAGAACAGCATAAGTGACGGGACTGGTGAATATGAGGGCTGAAGCATGACGGATATTACTTATTACCTGAGTCTTCAACCGGTTGCCACAAATGTGGCTTCCCGTCAAACCCTCCGGATGCCAAGAATGCACCGATCGGAGGGAGAGAAGTAAACCTGTTGCTTGCATGTGGATGTTTGAGTGGCTGTCTGACAGGGTTACCAGTCCAAGTCTTTGCATCGCGGAAACGAACGGTTTGATCATTGGATGCGCTCGCAAGATAGCTACCTGCGTTATTAACTGCTTAATCACAACATTGTTACATACATCATCCATCCTTGTAATTGATTGTCTCGTTCCCATAGGAAAACCAGTGATTGTTCTCGACAATGTCTTTGAAAAAGACTTGGTCGTCATTGACGGTATGTCGGATGTCCCGCGATCTGTCACACCATGTTCTTCAGGATCTGCCTTTGTGAACGACGACCACATCCATTTGGAGACACAGGGCATGGATGTTTGAGAAAGAGGACGGGAGTAAGCAGTATGACGCCACCAAGTCCAACTGGATGCCCGTGGTCACTGGCGGTCTTGCCATACCGAGTGGCATTTCTCACCTGTCTCCCCTGCAGGTCGACGATGAGACAACAAGCGGTTTGTTCCGTCGTCGGCGTTGATGTGGAGGTACAGTTGCCCTGGTTTGCGAAGGGCGTTCCGCAATGTACGCCCCATGCCAGACTCTCGCAGCGCCCATGCTGAAGCGTGGCAACAAGAAACGGAAGAAACCTACACTTTTTCACCTCTCCCTCCCTCCCTCGGGACTGCCGTCAGCCAAGAAGGGCGAGAACGACTCGGAATCCATGCAGCCTCGTGTCCAAGAATATGGCCGGCCGTTTATGTCACGAATCTGCCTCCGGACATGAGAGTCGAGGAGATTCGAGCAGTCCAGCAAGTTTGAGAGAATGACGAGAGCGAACCGAAAGCGAAGATGTACGCGACGGAGAATGGGGCACGTTCAACGGTCGTATTTTTCAAGGAAGAGTTGCGTGGACCTTGCCATCAATCTGTTGTTGTTGAGTTTCAATTCACCCGCTCACCCTGCTAAGTACTCCGCCTCCTTGCAGCTTAGTCTTACTCCCCTCGGGTAGTGGCACCGTAGTGCTGATTGGAGGAAAAACCGTTTGAATCTGCGTTCGCCCTCCACAATGGTCCATTTATGATCCAACACAGTAATTGTCCTGCGTGACTGCCACAACAAGTGGCTTCCGACACTTATTCCGTACTGTCTCCGAGGAGGTGATATTTTTCAAACCATGATACACTATGTCCGACCTGTCCATTGTGAATATAACAGGGCGTCTCCGGAGTCGGGGACTGGCGCTCCCGGGCGCCGCTACGATGGGTACTTCAAAGAGTCGATTTACGTTTATGTAAGTGAGTCAATAACGACTCTTTTTTTTTTCTTCTACAGCCTAGGTCTGCCTTCGGGAGACTACTCTCGGACCGCTGTCCGCAGACAATGCACACTAATCGATCCCTTGCATCTGGATCTGAAGCGTCGACACACTCCACACTCACAATGACCTAAACTGCGCTCCTCCCCTCCCCTCTATCCTGTCGCAAGGGTTTCTTCCGGGCAGTACTCGCACCCAATCAGGCCGTTGACTTCTTTCGGCGGGACGTTCTCGTGGTTGGTTCGACTGTTTCCATGTCTGCGCCAAGTCTGAATCAGCAGCACGACAATGAACGGGAGGTGAAGTATCGAAAGGAGAAGAGTGCTGGGAAGAAGAGATCGTCGGATTTGGGACTCGAGATGGGTGGCGAGGTACAGGTGGAGGAAGGGAGGGCGAGCTGGGTACTTGTGGCGCAGGAGCTTGTCGGGCCGCCCGGGGTAGTCTTACGGTGGGTCGTCGAGAACGCCAAGTCAGTCGTCGACGCTCAAGTTCCATCGTCGAGTTCGTGGAGAGCCGAGGAGATTCGATGGGATCCGGATATTGGTTCCAGTCGCTCTGGTCCATCCAAGTCGACCTCTTACTCTGATGAGAGGCGACCACCGCCTCCCTCGAGCTCCAGAACCAGAAATCAAGTCGGATTCGCCATCAGCCTGATGGTACGCCCCTTCCCCAGACTGCGGACGTCCTACAAACTCCCCATACTATAAACTCGTTCCGCTTTCCACCTCCTTCCCTAGTTCAGTATGGTGTTCCATCACCACAGTTCCCGCCATGGCTCCCTAGTGGTCGCGTCACGTCAGCACAAGGGCATGGATATTGGTATAGTGCTCAACCAATTGGTGAGTTGGACGTATCTTCGTTGTCTCCATACTCTTTCGGCTGTGCGTGGGGTCTCTGTGGTTGATTGTTCGTGAAATTGTCTTTGAATCCCCATCCTCGTGTTCTTTTGCTCTATCTCCTGTGTAGTGCTGACGTGCTTCATGTGCTGTGCGCTGTCAGGTGTCCCATGAGCCGTGACCCGAATCAAGCCAGGGCATTCCCGCCCCATTCGCACGTTTTTGCTTCCCCTACTTCTACCCCTTCGCCTCATTCGCCTCGATATTCAAACAAGCCAATTTTGGGTCGGGACGAATATCAATGGGTTCACGACTATGATAAGGAGACAGAGACCGACCATAAATACGAATCTGCGACGACCACGACAGACTCGGATCCTCCTCTGCATATACCTATCTGGGCAGCGACGCGCGTAGAAGCACCTCAAGTCCATGGAGACAACGATGGGGAGGCGCTCAGCGTCGAGGTCGATGCAGACCACGTGGCTGCATGCGAGACGCCTGGTCTGTCGGATCCGTCCACCCCTGTCAAGCTTCTCCGTTGATTCTCCTCGTCTATGTCCTCGGACGCGCCGGGCTCGAATCGAGATGGTCGCGAATCATCCAAGGCCGCGGTGGTATTTCCTCCGCTGAACGGGTATTTCCATCAAGGACCACCGTCACACATTTCGGTGTCTCCGTCCGGGCAGGGAGTGTTTGTTCAAACGACGCCTGTGAGGTCGTTGATGCCCGTCAGTTCCTCGGTGCATCTATTCACAGGGATTCTGGGAGTCCATGACGTCCATCTCTCCTTGCTCGTATTCGTCTTCGCTGCCCCTTTTGCCGTCGGTGTCGAAGCCTGCCGCAGGATGGATCGGTGAGAGAACGGCGCCTGTTAGAGAGGAAAGCCACGAGTCGTCATCCGAAGCCGCCAGTTCACAATTCACGCCCTTTGCCAAGTGACGGGTGCTGGGTCGACACGTTCGTCGAGTTTGCAGCCTGCCTCGCATTCATCGCGGACGACCACGCCCGCGTCTGCGTCGTACCCTTCATCACCATACCTCTCAATGAGTCGTCGTCTTTTGGGTCTCCTCTTCCTGCTTCAACCTTCAGCAACCTGATGACATTATTACTGCATTCTTGACGGTGACGAGCGCGAAGCGAAAGAAGACAACATATAGGATGAGGGAGGTCGTTGATCAGTTGAGGTCGTCTTCGATCGATGCGGACAAGTGTGGTGTGCTGGGGGTGGATGGGATGCATGTATGGCAAGATGGTGTTGTCGTCGTCTGGGTCAGAGAATGGGGGACATGGAGATGGAGGGCAGGTGTCGCCGTTGCAATCAGATGTGGGTGCTGGGTCAGGGTTGGATACAGGCAAGAATCATCACAGTCAAGGTTCCTCATCCTTGTCCTCCGAGTCTGGTTCGTCTGGATCGAGAGGAGAACATGACGGGAAGACGTCGGGCTCGGAGACGGTTTCGTCGTCGTTTACCAACGCTGGTTCGAAAGGTGTCACCACCACCACAATGGCTGCCAACACCAGTGTCACGCCCTTTCCGATTCTGAGCATGTCGCAGACGTCATTGGGTGCTAATTATACAACGAATCACCATAATCAGAGTGACGGTACTTCATCAGATGCGGCACAGATGGGCCCAAGATGAATGTGATCTCGATCACCCTCCCGAAGCGCATGTAGCTCTGGTTCTCATTCCTTGTCAGTAGCATAGCCATCCAAGCCCCCATCTCATCCTGGGTGATTTATTGATCAATTGTAACTAACAATGTTCTTCCCATGCAAGCACCTCTGCATCCTTGTCCGGACTCTACGGTACTATCTCTGACAGTAGACTCAAGAGCGCTCATGTGGAACTCCTTGACCCGTGAATAACAAAACACCTGCACACTATCTCAGAACTGATAATGGCACAGAGGTCTGCTGATCATCATATCATTGCCTTCCATGAGCCCCAACATCTCATCCACATCCCACTGTCCATCCGCATCCAGTAGCACCTCTAGCACCTCCTCCTCCTCCCCCTCCAATGATTGCCACCATCTCACCTTTTCAGCTTCAGCTGGTGTATACGTCATTTCCGTGATACCATGTTGTGCTGGCAACAGCACCAGTGCCTGTGTCCATATCACCAGTATATCAGGGACCATGTGGATAGCTACAGGGAACTTGGGTGGCTGTTTATCCTGCTCATCCTTTGCCCCCACAACATGTGGGTGTGCATCTGATTACAGGAGTGTCAAGGATGCGACATGTGAGTTGGCGAGGATATTGCATGTATTTGTTTCATTTCTGGTTTTTGGTTTGTCAGTCAGATACAATGGACGGATGGAAAGATCGTCATCTTGTTTCTTGTGCATTTTCTCTCTTTCGTGTTCTCAGTCTTTTTTATCTGTTTGGCTATGGAAGAGGGGAGTAATACTACTAATTGTGCTGAGCTCAATATACAGTCCATGTGATTTCTTTCTTTTTTTTGTGATGCTCTCTCTCTCTCACTTGCATGTCTGAACATTCTCATATTCCACTTTTTTGTGTAGGTCTATACTTTTACAACATGACCAAGATCTGAATCTCTTGTGTTGTGTGCTGTTACATGATGATCTTTTGTCTGCTGAGTTGAGATTTGATCGTGAGTGGTGAGAATGAGGGGACTGGATCTCATTCATGTGTTCTACAGTAATGAGGGTATATATCCTGTGTGATTTGTGCTCTCAATATGCAAGTCCCCTCACACTTCCCAAGTGGATCCAGTCAGGGCATTTTTTAAATGCTGCTGTTTTTTCTCCTGATACAATCTGAACTACCTTCACTTATTATAGACATCATGTGACATGTCAAACTGTCATGCTACATGTCTCCATACAAACATGCAATTCATTGCATGAAACAAGCTGGTACACACAAGGCTGACTGGGTACATTTCTATGGATCTCCTGTTGTTACAATTCTTTTTTTTTTCTTCACATTTTGATTTTTTCTAAAACCTCAAAATAACTTGTTTTCACTTTCATGAACAGGACTTCATTGGATTGCTACAAATATAGTGGTCATTAAATATAATATCAATGACATGATATGCTTGACATACACATCTGATTCTGAAGAACAACTTCTAAGATCATCTCAATCTTTTCCTTCCTGGATGCTTTGCCATATGGATTGAAAACTCCCTCCATGTCCAATTTCACCTTTGCAGATATGTTTGATTGCTCATACTTTGTAACAGCAGATTGAAGTGGTTGAGGATCTTTTTGATGGAAAAGATAGAAAGAATGCTCCAGCACAAGCAGTATATCTAAGAAGCAATTTATTTTGAACAAAAAACTGTATTATAAGCAAACATACCAATACTCATGAGTGCAGTTTCCTGCCAGGTATCCTATAATCTTCAATTTTATTTTGATACAAAGTGAAATGAAGGAAGAATTTACCATATGATCAGGTTCCAAGATGGAGGATTGACTCAAATCCATATTGGACTGAATCATAAAATGTTAGAACTAGATAGAAATAGCAGGAATTTACATACTCTTTGGTTGTGAATGATCGGCATCATAGTAATTGATAATATCAAAATACAGGAGAAAATAAATAAATGATATTCACCCTCTATAAAAAATGAGATAACATAAAGATTTTACTTATATAATTGACTCTTACCATCTAAAATGAATTTAATGAGATGGTAGATCAGATATGAATATTTTGCCACATGAAAATTAAAAATAAATTACATCCTGCAGGTGATAAAACAATGTTGTCAAATCCATATAATATATCATTTCAAAAACAACTTACAGCCTGGAAATAATGAAACATTCAGTAAATAAAAATGTGCAAGTATGGTATAAAAACTGCACTATGTACCTTCTAGTAAAGATAAAAAAATATTCATCATTAATAACTGATTCTTGAATGTGTCATGACATGAAATATACCAGCTACAATTATAAAAAACAAGCAGAACCTTCGGACGGTTTTGAAAGGCACATAAAGTCGAAACGCACGTTTGTTAGTACCGTATACCCCAAAATCCCACATGACAGGCACTCAGCATCGAAGAAGGAAAGGCAACTTGAAGTATGAAAAACTGAAACGATCAGGGCAGAAGTGGGAAAAAAAGTAGTATGTAGTGTGACTTCAAGAAGAAATGATCAGAGGACCCTGGGTGCAGTCGAGCGCGTGCTACAAAGAGAAAAGCATTTCAACGGTGAGTATGAGAACAGGCACATGGTGCAGTGCCGTAAGGAGTAGCGCCAGTGGCCACACTGTCCCATCCTAGCGGAGCTCGGAGCCACTGCGCGACACCACACAGCAGTAGTGTCGCACCGATACGCACTAGGAGCGCCGAACAGTGCCGAGCCAGCTCCACCCCCTAACACAGCACGGAGCCGGAACGGAGGAAAAAGCACGTGGGGTGGACGGGCTGTGCAGCTCCGGAGCATAATTTAATAGATAAATATTGTAAGATGAGTATTATGATGTGGGTGAATTGTAAACTGTAACTCACAAGCTACAATCAATGAAATACAAAGAGATGAATTGTAACAATGAATCAACATTGAAATGTTTTGCAAGCTCACAAACTAAACAAAGCAAGGCATGACATGATACAAAAATGATGATTGTAAAGGTATCATCAAAACATACCTGCTATAGATATAAAATACAAAATTATTATTCAATAATCACTATTCAGAAATATTACACAATACAAAACTCACTAAGTGTGACTTGTGAAGCAGAATGAGAATATGGTATCATTTCAATGGCTAATTTTTTGATCATTCTATTATTAATCTGAAACTCACAAGCTATTATGTCCAACAAGAAGACAAACATAGTATAATGAATATCACCAGTAATTTTGTAATATCATTAATCAATACTCACTGTCTGTGATTGCCAAAATACAATGAGGAATGAATGGACATAGTGTTACAAATCTCTTCATTTTCCACTTTTCAAAGTCACGTGACCTGCTTAGTCAGCATCACGTGACCACTTCAGACTTTACCTTTCGTTTTTTCACTTTTTACTTTTCAGCATCACGTGACCCACACAGCCATAGGTCACGTGACTTATCCTGGTAGCACCCGTTGGACACTTACCATATTAGTTAGCATAGCTTATCCAGACCAGCCCTAAGCTGGTCCATGCACACATGTCAGTAGTATAAATACTTGAATGCAGCAACCGAACAAGCTAGTCTTGTTCTGGTTGGATTCCCTCCATCCTACACATTCCCCTCCCAGTGTCTTCGTTATTGTTGAGGTGCCATAGTCCTTGTTGGATCTAGGTTGCCTTCACATAGCATCATGGTCAACATCACCACCTCTCTGGCACATTCCACAATGTACAACTCACAAACTGTAATTTTCAGATGATAATAAAGAATGAATAGACATGGCATCATCAACATCACTACACTCTGGAACATCCACAATGCACAACTCACTCTCTGTGATTTCCAGAGCAGAATAAAGAATAAATGGACATGGCATCATCAGCATCACTACACTCTGGAACATTCCACAATGCACAACTCACTGGCTGTGATTTCCAGAACAGAATGAAGAATAAATGAATAAATGAATACAGCATCATTATGACTACTCTCTGGCACATTCCATAATACACAACTCACTCTCTGTAATTTCCAGAGCAGAGTGATGAAGGGGCATGACATCATCAGCATCACCACTGTCTGGAATATTTCACAACTCACCAACTGTGATTTGCAAAGCAGAATGAAGAATGAATGGACATGGAATCATCAACATCACCACTCTCTGGCACATTCCACATTGTATCACTCACATACTATCATTTACAGAGGATAATGAAGAATGAATGGATACAGCATCATCAGTATCACCACTCTCTGGTACATTCCACAATACACAACTCACTGGCTGTGATTTCCAGAGCAGAATGAAGAATGAATGAACAAGGCACCATTACCATCAGCTCTGGCACATTCAACAATGTGTGGCTCACTTCCTGTGATTTCCAGAGCAGAATGATGAATGAATGGACAGGGCATCATCAGCATCACAGCACTCTGGTACCTTTGACCATGCACAACTCACCAACTGTAATTTCAAGAGAGAAATGAAGAATGGATGAACATGGCATCATCAGCATCACCACTCTCTTGCACATTCCACAATGCACAACTCACTGTCTGTGAAGAATGAATGTACATGCCATCATGAGCATCACCACTCTCTGGTACATTCCACAATGCACAACTCACTCTCTGTGATTTCCAGAGCAGAATGAAAAATGAATGGACATGGCATCATCAGCATCACCACTCTCTACCAGTGACACATTCCACAATCCAGAACTCACCAACTGTGATTTCCAGAGCAGAATAAAGAATGAATGGACATAGAATCATCAGCATCACCACTCTGGCACATTCCACAATGCACAACTCACCAACTGTGATTTCCAGAGCAGCATGAAGAATGAATGGACATGGCATCATCAGCATTATTGCACTCTGGCACATTCCACAATGCACAACTCACTGCCTGTGATTTCCAGAGTAGAATGAAGAATAAATGGACATGGCATCATCAGCATCACCACTCTCTGACACATTCCTCAATGCACAACTCACTGACTATGATTTCCAGAGCAAAATGAAGAATGAATGGACATGGCATCATCACCATCACTACTCTCTGGCATATTGCACAACTCACTGGCTGTGGTTTCCAGAACAGAATGCAGAATGAATAAACATGGCATCATCAGCATCACAACTCTCTGACACATTCCACAATGCACAACTCACTAACTGTGATTTCCAGAACAGAATAATAAATTAGCATGGCATCATCAGCTTCACCACTCTCTGGCACACTCCATAATCCACAACACACCAACTGTGATTTCCAGAGTAGAATGAAGAATGGATGGACATGGCATCATCAGCATCCAAGTCATCACTCTCTGGCACATTCCACAATCCTCAACTCACTGGCTGTAATTCCAAAAGTAGAATGAAGAATGAATGGACATGGCATCTTCAGCATCACTACTCTCTGGCACATTCCACAATGCACAACTCACTCCCTGTGATTTCCAGAGCAGAATGAAGAATGAATCAACATGGCATCATCAGCATCACCACTCTCTGGCACATTCCACAATGCACAACTCACTGGCTGTCATTTCCAGAGCAGAATGAAGAATGAATGGGTTCAATGGACATGGCATCATCAGCATCACTGCACTCTGGCACATTCCACAATGCACAACTTACTGGCTGTCATTTCCAGAGCAGAATGAAGAATGAATGGACATGGCATCTTCAACATCACCACTCTCTGGTACATTCCACAATGCACAACTCACTGACTGTAATTTCCAGAGCAGAATGAAGAATGAATGGACATCTCATCATTAGCATCACAGCACTTTGGCACATTCCACAATACAAAACTTACCAACTGTGATTTCTAGAGAAAAATACAGAATAAATGGACATGGCATATCAGTATCACCACTCTCTGGCATATTCCACCATCCACAACTCACCAACTGTGATTTCCAGAGCATAATGAAGGATGAATGGACATGGCATCATCAGTATCCCCACTCTCTGGCATGTCCACAATGCACAACTCACTGGCTGTGATTTCCAGAGTAGAATGAAGAATAAATGGACATAGAATCATCAGCATCACCACTCTCTGGCACATTCCACAATGCACAACTCACTGGCTGTGATTTCCAGAGTAGAATGAAGAATAAATGGACATAGAATCATCAGCATCACCACTCTCTGGCTCATTCCAGAATGCACAACTCACTGCCTGTGATTTCCAGAGTAGAATGAAGAATAAATGGATATAGAATCATCAGCATCACCACTCTCTGGCACATTCCAGAATGCACAACTCACTGCCTGTGATTCCCAGAGTAGAATGAAGAATAAATGGACATAGAATCATCAGCATCACCACTCTCTGGCACATTCCACAATGCATAACTCACATCCTGTGATTTCCAGAGCAGAATAAAGGATGAATGGACATGTCATCATCACCATCACCATCCTCTGGCACATTCCACAATGCACAACTTACAAACTGTGATTTCTGAAGTAGAATAATGGATGTGGCATCATGAGCATCACTATTCTCTGGTACATTCTACAATGCACCACTCACTGGCTGTAATTCCAAGAGCAGAATGAAGAATAAATGGACATGGCATCATCACCATTAACTCTCTCTGGCACATTCCACAATGCATAACTCACTGACTGTGATTTCCAGAGCAGGATGAAGAATGAATGGACATGGCATCATCAGCATCATTGCACTCTGGCACATTCCACAATGCACAACTCACTGGCTGTCATTTCCCAAGCAGAATGAAGAATGAATGGACATGACATCATCAGCATCACCACTCTCTGGCACATTCCACAATGCACAACTTACCAACTGTGATTTCCAATGAAGAATGAATGGACATCTCATCATCAGCATCACAGCACTTTGGCATATTCCACAATACACAACTTACCAACTGCAATTTCCAGAGCAGAATGAAGAATGAATGAACATAGTATCATTATCATCACTGCACTCTGGCACATTCCACAATGCACAACTTACCAACTGTGATTTCCAGAGCAGAATGAACAATGAATGGACATGGCACATCAGCATCACAACTCTCTGGCACATCATTGAACATTGCACTACTCACATACTGTCATTTCCAGAGGATAATTTAAAAAAAATATGTAGTTATTATCTTTGTTCATTTGCTCCAATAAACAACTTACTTCCTGTAATTCCCAACATGGAATGCAATCAATTACCATAACCATAATTGTGTTTAATCCATATCAAGTTATCTCACCCAAAAGTGTGGAAACCATCTTGCAAGTTTTGTAGGATCAATGTTTCCTTTCACAAATCTTGGAAGTGCTGATATCTGCCTGTCCAAAATAGGTATAATACTTTTTCAGGTTATAGCATCTGCTTTTGAAGAATCTTCAACTTTCAGTGCTTACTCTCCAATTGCATGTCTCATACACAATGCTATACTTCTTTCCTGTGCAGTAACAAATAGCATTTGCAAAGCCTCTTCATTCAGAGCCTTTGCTGTATTTTCCAGCAATATGTTACACCCCTCATCCGAGTTGTGCATTCCTTCCATGTGTGCAAATTCCATGAGCTCAATCATATATTAGAAAACAGAATACATACTTCCAGTCCGAACACTACATTTTGGTGCATACTTCAATTGACAGAGACGTCCCCATATATTGGCGTTTGCAAAGATCCCCTCTATGAGCTCATGTGCCTTTGCCTTCTTCTCCTCTGGTGGCAGCTTTCGATTATTACCGGCTAGGCTGCTCATCGCAACTGCCAACAATGCATCAAACTTGGTGAACACCACAATCACAGGCACTGGACAAATTGTGAGCTCGAGACAACCTTTCCGACAATGACATCACCATTTCTCGTGTCACATTCATCAAAAAACATTTCTTCGGAACGCTGGATTGCCCGCTCCAATTTATCCATTGGGATACAGTACCTATTCGATATAATTTCCAGTTAATGATTCTTCAACCCGCACATTCCAACTTGAAGCTATTACCAAATGGCATGGATCCGTTTCTTGAGAAACGTAGTCTCCGCACGATCTGCGATGAACTTCTGGAGTCGTTTGAATTCGTCTACAGAACCAGCTTCGAAGCCCCGCGAGTCATGAAAGACGAATTTGTCATTGCTCCGGAAAATCAAATCATTCTCGATGTCGTGCATTCCGCGCTAGCATGCATTAGTAAAGACTCACCTCGCGTCAGAGTCCAATATGTTGTATGAAATGACACTCACCCCAGTGGATCCCTCGACCCGGGTCAGATTGATCTAGTCGCACGGTTTGGTAACCCAATCATCCGTATGTATCAAACCAGGTACGCACCTTCTTGCCTTTTGCATTATAGACCTCCGGGTTTTCGGTAGTGTTACAGATCGAGCGGAGAATGGTCGTCTTTCCAGCGTTCGCCCGCCCAATGATAAGGATCCTGAAGCGGCCAAATTTCTCTTGGATATTTTCAAAACCGCCGCCTGTCTCGTTTGTCGCCATATCTAAATTCTAAGTGTGAACGTATTGTCGAAGAACTGTGGAACGTAGAGTTGAAGCAGCCTGAG
>JBBPNG010000943.1:0-14146 GCA_038091095.1 Leccinum incarnatum
TATTCCCTGGCACCGTAAGTCTTGCATTGATGTGCCTCCAAGTGGCCCCAAGATAGATCAAGCTGCTTGCGTTCCTCGTCCTCGCGCTGCGCGCGCTCCCTCAGTTCTGAGTCATGTCGAATCTGCTCATACATCCATTCGCGACGTCGCACTGCCTGTCTCTGCTTGTCCTCTTCCTCCTCGCGATGCACACGCTCTTCCAGCTCCGAGTTGTGCTGCACACGCTCATACTCCCATTCGCGAACCAGCTCTGCATGTCGCTCGTCCTCCGACTTCCACTGCGACTCGACAAACTCCCGCTTGTAAGCCTGCCGCTGGTGTTCGAGCAGCTCCTCGTTCCATCGCTCGCGAATGCGCTGACGTACACCACGGTCGAGAGGATTATCGCAGTACGTCACCGGCATCACGTGCATACAGAGGCCGACGGTGACGAGGACTGTCAGGAGCACGAGGCAGGAGCGGCTTTTCGTCCACTGAGTCAGTCTCTTGAGAATCCCAAGTGGTCTGCTTTCTCGCGAAGAAATGCGTTTGAGAAAGCGTTTGAGAAAGCAACAACGGATGCTCACAAGTGTGGATTGGATGACTGACAGGCTGACAACGGCCTGTTGTCATTGTGCTGAGGCAGTCCGCTCAAGGGGTCATACGGTGGCGGAGGGGAGCTGTGACGACAATCAATACGAAAAACCGTCCGTCTAGCACACGCTTACCTTGTTGACCCGTAGTTTACATTCAAGTTGGCGCTGACATTGGGTCTCACCATGATAGCGATATCGATGTTGCTTTTATCTTGATGAAAGCTTGTTCTTGCAAACGTTACCCCGTCGACTCAGAGTCCGAACAGATCAACCTACCTACCAATCGGCGTACCGCAGAATGGAGATGCGCTACTGTAACTGATTCAGTTAGAGTTGATTGTGATGTCAAATGCAAGGGAATTGGTGACGTGGGCGCTTAGACGCCCTGTGTTACCAATAGCTCGCAGATACAAGTGCTGGGGAGTCGGGTCATTATATACCTGAGCAATATTAGAACTCAGCAAACCTGTCGGAATTTGAAATGTACTTGTCGATCGTTGCTCATTGCGCGCCTTGTTTTGGACCGGCTCGTCCTTGCTCTTTACTACCGCCGTCCTTGCGTGCTAAGGAGATCAACATTTTCTTGGAGGAAACGAAGAAGATGCTCAAGAGTCAATATATGCCGTTCTGCTCATGACTGGTGCGTCATTTGGTGGTCGCGCATCTATTCAGTGATGATGTTTATCATCTCATTGTAGGATTCAACTTCTTTTTCTTTTTCTTTTTTGAGTCAATTAATGTCCTATTGCGGAGTGCGAGCACTGTATAGAGGACAATGTGCCTAAGCTGGGGGCCCCTGCCCCCCTACAACTTCACTTGTGCGAATGCCTCGATGTGGGCATGACCCACATTCAACTTCTTATCTCACGGTTCCCAGGCGAGAGGGAGGAGTCGCGTGAGTGTCTGTGGTCATGTGCGCGTTGGAAAAGATCGCCTGATCCATTCTTTCTCAATTAAAAGGGATGTCATCATTGGTGGAGATACGAGCCAGTACTTGGGACGCCGGCTTCCTATGATGTACGTTGCGTGCACGCGTATTTCGTTGCCAGCTATTGTTGACGAGCCTTCCGAATCACTCACAGATCGTCGGCGGTACGTACCAATTGAATTGGCACTACTATTTATCCACGATGTTGATTGCCAACATTCGTCCCGCTCTGGATTCTCCTCAAATCGTTTTCAGCGCTCGCAACCGGCGCAGTCTGCATACAGTTCGGAATCCAGGGTGCATGGGGCGTCGTACGCTATCTTTTATCACGCAACCCGTGTTCCTGCCTGACTTAAGTGGGTGTCTAGATTCCTTTCCGTTAGCGGAGATGTCTCCTCCGGCATCTAGGGCGACGTTCTCCGGTGTCGCCTATCAGCTTGGGAACGTGCGTGTCATTTGATCTTGCTACGGCGATAATGGTGGTATGAACGCGAACTTACGACGATTCACCTACAGATATGATCTCGGCCGCTTCCGCTCAGATCGAAGCTGGTACGTACTTGTCATTCTTAGTATCGTGTGTTTCCGTCTGACAAGTGTGCTTCCCCCAATTAGCTGGTGGAAAGAACTTTCAGACGTATGAGATGAAAGACGGCGTGCTCACTGCTGTGCCTGGGTACGCCAAGGTCCAGGGTATCTTTATTGGGGTCGTAGCTACCTTCGTGATCCTCATCACGATCGTCAGACCCGAGTACGTACATAATACTCTGTTCCTTGACTGAGGCTAATCCTACACGTTTGACAGGAAACGCGCCTCTCATTTCGAACAACACAAGACGGCGTTCGAGAATGGCAGAGGCCGCGACTCAGATGAGGCGATAGTCGAAAAGGCCGACTCATTCAAGGAGCACGGGAGCTCCACTGTATGAAGGACGAAATGGGAAAAGAAGGAGTCGCTGAATGCGATTGCAAAATGAGCATAAAATTTCGCGCACTGGCCTTGCCATTTACGTTCCACGATTTGTAGTCCACCGCGAGACAAGAAATCAAAAGTGGAGTGGAACTAAACAAGCGCTGCGAGACAATTCTCGACTCGGAGGACCGGAGGCAGAGTATATACCTCTCAATCCCCTTTCTTCCGTCCTCTGCCATGATCCTTATAGATCTTGCCTGATCAGCCTGATCAGCCTTTCCGTTGCACTCTCTCCAGATTGCATGGATTTGTGGTTACTTTTTTTTTCCCTTTTCTTCCTCCTGCCTTCCCTTCCACCCATCCCGGTCACATTTCATGCAATATCTCACATCCCTTCGACTGTTCTTGCCAATACACAGAAACCCCCTTGACCTTTCTCCACTGCTGCTTCGGGCCTCAGCCGACACCGATCGATCATCTGAGATCGTTTGCGTCCTCGCTCTCTTCCTCGCTCGTCGCTTCTGTGTTATCCTTCCGAGTCCGATTTGCTTCATCACTGCAGCCCACGAATAATCTGAATCCCATGGATGATGTACGCCAGCTTCACAAATGGGATCGACCGCAAACTGTGCAACACCATGTACCTGCGGTTCCATTTCGCCTCTGCCGAGCAGGCATGGGCACATTTGGACGAGGGAGTAGGATCCCAAAAATACATTGGTTGGACGGTGCACCGCCACCGTGGGGACGCAAAAGTGCAGGCAAGTGCCTGAAAAGGCCTCGCGTGCCCGCAGGTACCACCACCCCCCCCTCCCACTCTCTCTTTCGAGCAGGAACCCTCCCTCCTCCCTACTCGTACACCTCTATGCAACCAATCTATCCGGGGTCGCGCCTCGTATTAACGTAGTCACCTCTGCGAGTCTGGCCAACTCCATCGATAGGCCTTAAGATTGGTAGCTGAACCCTAAATGGACTCGGATGGGCAGCGGTCGGGATAGCGGCAGCCCCCTGACAAGAGCTCTCGCAGGCTCGAGACCACTACCCACTGCTCCCTTACCTGCCCCCACTCGTATTGTCATCGCTTGCCCGATGGCCCAACCCTGATCCTCGGAGAGGAGTGTTCCGACGGACGAGCATGACCACCCGAGTGTCCCTCTTCGCACACAGACAACGCACTATGACCGAGGCTTACCGGTTCATTTCCCGCACACGAGGGGAATTGGTCAAAAAGATGCTGAAGCACTTGATCGTTGGGAGGCGATGTAGGATACCTTGTTGTCCTGGAGATTGACTGCGGCACCCTTTTATGTCCCGCTAAAATTGGATGGACCTCAGTAAGGATGGGGTATTCGAGGGTTGGACGGTAGATGTCCGTTGATTTCTCGGGTGCACAGCCTGACTCAGGTTATCAATTTCCTGTCGATGTGCGATAAGACGATGGGGCCGGATAAGCGCAGTGAAATGGCGGCGCCGAGGCATGTAATGATATGAAACGAGTAGCAGAGAAAAAGTGTTGGAAAGTCGGTGACCAACGAATGCGCTTGCAATGCTTCGTCGAAAAGTAGTACGATAGTGATCAGTACAATCGACTAGATGTCGTCGAAAGCAAGCGCCCGGGGCACGGGGTCAATGCGTGGGTGAAACAGATGATGGCGCAATTCTCCTTGCACCATGCCCAAACCCAGCCTACCAAGTATGTTTTCCAAGTTGCGCCTGAAGAAGAGGGACAGTGAGTAGTACATATGCAGGCAAGATCATCGGTGCGCTGGGGAACTGACAAGAGAAAAAGGACCGAGTGGGATGGACAGCCCAGCTCCCTTCGACAGGGGACAGCAGATGGGTGCATCGGCGAGCGAAGACGATGAACCCAAGACCACCGAAAATGAATTGCTGGGACCTCGGGAACCAAGTGAAAACAACTTTGCCTCCAATATCGTCGACGCGCAACAAATCGAGATCGAGGTGCATGATATCATAAAGTCGGTAAAATTTCTCCCCGACGGGAAGCATGTCGTGAGCGCAGGAGAAGCAGAAAAGATTCGACGATGGAGAGTGGCGGATGGCAAGGAAGTGGGCAAGCCAATGGACGCTGGAAGTACTGTTTGGGACCTTGCAGTTTCACGGGACGGAAAGTGGGTCGTGGCTGGGGCAAAAGATGGTCGAGTGACGGTGTGGAACGCAACAGACCACGAAAAAGTAACCGACTTCAAAGCACACGGCGATAGCTTTGTACTTGCCTTGGACATTTCACCGGACTCGACAAAAATCGCAACCGGATCAGATGACTCGACGCTTTCTGTCGGGTCACTTTCAACTGGCCAGCGACTGCTTGGTCCATTTGAACACGACAATTATGTGGTCGCGGTCAAGTTCTCGCCCGACGGACGATTTGTCGCCACAGCCACGTGGAAGCGCAAGTCTGTTCGTGTCTACGACAGTCGCGACGGCCGACTCCTTACTGAATTTTTAATTCATGTAAACTCCGGAAAGAACGGAAGCCTCGCCTGGACCAGCGACGGAAAGCAACTCCTCGCTTTGTCTCAAGACGGCGACGTCCACTGTCTCGGGGTGTCCACCTGGACAACACTCTCAAGATGGAGCATTAGCGACAAAGACCGAGCATGGTATATCGCACTGACACCCAACAATAGGTTCATCGCAACCTCCGGATTTTCGTCGTTCTCACTCTGGGACGCTACGACCCACCAACAACATGCGACATTCGCAATACTACCTTGCTCCCTTTACACCTCCCCCATGGCCATCTCAACAAACTATGACATCGTGGTCGCTCCAGAGAAGAAAATCATCTTTCGACATCTTTTGGACATCCTTCCCTCACATTCCCGCGACAACGTGAGTTTTACAGTTGCTATCAGATATCAGTACTGACCACATTTTGTTAAAAATTCTGGAGTCCCTCCTTGTTCGGGATGCAAGTCAAGGTGTGTTTATTAACCAGCTGACTGCCCTGTGTTGCTATTCACTTTTGTCAGTAACGAGCGTTGCGAATCTCGAAGAAACTATTCAACAACACCGTGACCAGCTTCCTTCATCCACCATTCGCGTACAGAATGACAGCACAAGTACGTCTTGTCTGTCTTCACCTCGTTGACAGTCTCCCTCAATGCGCAGCGAATCAATCAGACGAGACTGTAGCAAATCTAGAGACATGTACTCAAGGGCCCCGTGACCAGCTTGCTATGGCCAACGAGGAAAAAGAAAGCCTCAGTCACACCATCCAATCTCATCGCGCACAAGAGGAAAGCTCCAGTGCGTTCAGTCCACGTTTACTCTCACATTCAAGTTGTTGACAGTTACCTGCCAATATGCAGTTTATCAATTAAACGAGACCGTCCGATCACTACGTGCAGACCTTGATGCCCAGAAAATGAGTTCTGGTGTGTTTATTATCAGCCCGGCCGAGGATTCACTAACGTGTTGTGCGCCGTCCATAGCACGAAAAATATCCGATCTCGAGAAATCCGTCCAGGAACTCACCATCCAGTTTTCTGCGTTACAATGTGCCATGCGCGTACACGAGCAGAAGCATCAATGTGAAACCATGTTTTCCAGTGGTCGTATTTACGATGCTGCACAGCATCTTCTTGAGATCATTCACAGTGAGGATCTCCAGCACAATGAGTTGATCATGAAGTGGATTGAAGGCGAGTGTGTGCATCATTTCGTAGTATGTATATTTACTCCCTGCTGTCAGGTTTCAGGAACCAATGCGTATCACGGCTTCAGGCCATCGGAGACGATGCGTCAAATGTGGAGAAACATGTCGAGGCGTTCTCAGCCTACTCTGCTATATTGTCGCTCACCTCTTCGCCTCCCAATACCATTTTAGTGCGGTGGGCGGGGATGGGGCTGCGTTCTCGTTCAGTCAATGAGGTATTAGGAGGCGCAGACAAGGTACAGTGTGGTTTGCATAGTGGTTCAGAACGGCTTAACAGTTCTCGTGCCATTCAGTTCATGTTTCCAAAGTTTCATTTTTATCGGGCAGTCTGTGATGTTCTAGAAGAAGACAATCGTGTCACAGAGGTGATCGAATGCTTCCAAAAGATGAAGAACGATCTGTCAGAGGAGACTCACGCCCTCGATGATTGGCCGAAATGGGAGCTCGGTAAGTTATTTCACTAGTCACATGAAGGGTGATCCGAGAATCCCTTCAGATTTCCAACGACGTTGGGTCGAGAAGCTCGAGAACCACGCTGATACGGCTAAGGACCATGGCGCAGCCATCGGATACTATTCGAGCGTACTCTCGCTCTATCCGACGAGCATCAATGATATCATTGTGAAGTGTTGCAAGGCGCGAGCAAGTTTACTGGAGGAGGAACTCGTCAGTGCTACCAAGGTACGGGTTCGCTTTCACATGGTGTGTAGTTTACCGCGATGATGGTATGATCAGGATATCGAACATGACGCATCGAACTACAAAGGGTACCAGAAGAGACATGTTGTATTACATAGCATGGGCCGCTACAGGGAGGCGTTCAATGCATTCCAGATGATGTTGTCGACGATGAGGAATTCGACGGACCCATATGTTTGTGGTGAGCCCATTGAATATAACATGCGTGAAATATAAACTCATGTTGTCTTGATATCAGAGCTTCGAAGTCGATATCTTGACACGACTCCCCTAATCCAAAAGGTCGTCGATGACACCATCCGTGACATACCCCGCGTGCTCATTGACACCGCCACTGGTCAGCTCTGTGATAAATCACAGCAAGCTGCTGCATTTGAAGAACTCCTGATCTTCGACAAGCTCCGGTCAGCGATGATTACTCGTAATCGGTTCGACCATGCACGCATAAAACAAGAGGTGGAGACATTCTATCAATATGTGATGTTCTCGCACAGGTGGCAGCCTGCCGAGCCGACATTTCAGATGGTCGAGGACATATCAATCTATGGACTACCTAAATCCCCCACAATCGAGAAGCTCGTCAATTTCTGTAATTTAGTCCAATCTCGCCGTTTCCGATGGGCATGGAGCGATACGTGCTGTGTCAACCAGGCCGACAACCGCACCCAGCAAGAATCTGTCGTTGCCATGTTTCGGTGGTACTGTCGTGCGGCACTCACGATCGTTCATCTCTTCGGTGTGTTCTCGGAGTCGCAGAAAGTAGGCGATCTGTGGAAAAGCATATGGAACACTCGCGGGTGGACGTACCAGGAGTACGTTGCTTCGAGAATCATTCAATTTTACACAGAGGATTGGAAGCCATACCTCGGTCTGGACATCCCTAATCACAAGGAATCCCCCATTATTCTCTCGGAGATGGAGCAGGCAACAAAGTTCGCCACGGAGAAACTTGCCACACTGCAGCCGGGATTGGATAGGGTGCGCGAGAAGTTGTACCTTGCTTCGAAGCGCCAAACGACACGGGAGGAAGATATCGCGTACTCACTTTTTGGAATCTTTGACGTGTCGCTCCCGGTGATATACGGCGAGGGCAAGCAAGCAGTCCGTCGGCTCCTCGAGCACATCCTGACGCAGTCGGATGATGTCACGCTTCTCTCTTGGACTGGAAACTCAGGTAGCACGACCAAAAGCTGCCTCCCCTCCGATCTCACTGTATACGACCAAATTCTGCCTCCTCATGTTCCCCAAGCCTTAGAGGCCGCCGAGATGAATCAGATGGTCATGGACTTGCAATCGTCCTTTCCAGATCCCTCTCCGATCGTCGCACTATATGAACCACTCCTTGATCTCCCACCGCTGTCCTTCGTGCCTGGTCGACTTCGACTCCCTGGACTCGTCTTTCGCCTAACTGATTTCGCTCGTCTCACTGTTCCCGAATCCGACTCGAGCCTTCACATTTATCGTGTCACGGCGCCGATTCTCGGCGAGGTACGGATCGAGACCCAAGACAAGTCGCTCGGGACACAGCGCCTCGTCCTCATTCATCCGTGGATCCGTCCCCTGCTCGATGAGGACTTCTCTGGCGATGATCCTCTGTTTGATCTAAAGGCACGCGCGCTACGGATGCTCGTTCGGCTTCGGCAACCTTTTGGCGCACTGCTGCTCGCCTCACAAAAGCGTGGGCAGTACAAACGTGTGGCGACGGACAGTTTCATCCAGGTTCAGATTGGAGCGGAGGCGTCGTTGAGTGAGTTGTTGGGGAGCATTGGTTCGGTCGACGTGCAGTAGCCGTTCCTTGTTGGCTTTGGATTTTGGGATGACGCATTCCGTTACATTTACATCTTCTCTCTTGGCCTATGTCCCACCATTGGAGTAGACGTTCAAGTGGTCGCTTTGCTGTATTCATGTTTTTCTTTTGTCCTTTGCCACTTCGTCTCTTCGACCTTCTCGTTTTGTTCTCTCTTCTCGCTGACGTTCAAGGTACTATGTAACGAAACTGTTCCGCCGCTGGATCTTGGCTTGCACTGGCATGTACATAATTCCTACATTTCCGAACCATACCTATCGCATCTACTCGAATGACCTTTTCCTTCCAAGAGATATTCCGGCTTCTCGTGCCAGTCGTCAAGTCCAAACTGACATCAACCACTTTGTATTCTTGTCGTGGCGCTCGAAATCCGTATATCCTCACAGTCCGGATCCCATCCTCGATGACCACTAGTATATATAAACTTCGCCTGAAAGATCCGACCCATAGAGGAGAGGACGATATCGCGAATAATGCAACAGAGGTTGACAGGACCTTTTTCCTTTGCAACCTGTAAACGACATACCGTGACGACGTGAATAGCCAAGATTCGTATGACATTGCAATATTGCATTGACAAAGTGAAGTCGCTTGGTAAAACCACGCGAGTGAGAGATTACACCAACCAGATGTGCTCTGGGGCAAAGGGCTGGCATGGTCCCGCCACACGGGAGTAAGAACGCATACAGGATGTACACGTTGCAGAAGTGAATGATTGATACATGGGACAGACTGCTTCTTGCGTTCTCTCGGGTCAGACCTTCTTGGCTTGCCCACCGGATACCGTTCCCTGCGTTGCATGTTCTATCTGTCCATTTGCAATATCTCCGGTGGAGATATAAAGGTAAGAACGATGGTACCAACATGTGCTCTTGCAGCGGCGCGTTCACGAATGAGACCGACCGCAAACTATGCAACACCATATTCCTGCGGTTCCATTTCGCCTCTCCCAAGCAGGCATGTTGGGGAGGGGCAGATTTGGACGAGGGAGTAGGATCCCAGAAATACATTGGTTGGACAGCGCACCGGCAGTCGAGGGTACCAAATACCGTTCAATGCAGAGTCGGCATGTGTGTAATTGGAAATCTCCCTTTCGGATAGGCGAAGACACTGGCCTGGAACTGTACATGGGTTGCACTCTGCTAATTGTGGCACCGACAGGAGGGTGACTTGTTACATGATGTACCAAATGGGTCACTCATATTGGGTAAGTAGCTCATGCATCAATAACCATCCCTCTGTGTAGCTTTTTGTTGTACGGATGGCGAAGAGCGACCCTGCGTTGGCATGGTGTCAACGCGGGGACGCAAAAGTGCAGGAGAGTCCCTGAAAAGGCCTCACGTGCTCGCACCACCTCCCCCCCTCCCACTCTCTCTTTCGAGCAGGAACCCTCCCTCCTCCCCACTCGTGCACCTCTATGCCCGATCTATCCGGGGTCGCGCCTCGTATCACCATAGTCACCTCTGCGAGCCTGGCCAACTCCCTCAACAGGACTTGAGATTGGTAGCCGAACCCTAAATGGACCCAGATGGGCAGCGGTTGGGATAGTGGCAGCCCCCCCACGAAAGCTCTCGCAGGCTCGAGACCACTACGCACTGCTCCCTTACCTGCCCCTACTCGTACTATACATCGCTTGACCGATGGCCTGATCTTGATCCTCGGAGAGGGGTGTTCCGACGGACGAGCATGACCGCCCGAGCGTCCCTCTTCGCACACAGACAAAGGACTACGGCCGAAGCTTACCGGTTCATTTCCCGCAGGTGAGGGAAATTGGTCCAAAAGATGCTGAAGCACTTGATCGTTGGAAGGCGACGTAGGATATCTTGTTTTCCCGGAGATTGACTGCGGGCCTGCGGCGCCTTTCTATGTCCCACTAAAATCGGATGGACCTCAGGATGGGGTAGTCAGTCACTATTCGAGGGTTAGACAGTATACATCAGACTCTTGAAAATGTCCATGTTGTAATGGAAACTTGATTTGTCGGGTGTGCAGTGAAATGTCAGGGTGCCGGATAAGCGCAGTGAAATGGCGGCGCCGAAGGATGTAATGATGATAAGAAACGAGTAGCAGAGAAAACAATGTTGCAAATTTGAGAAAAAGACCATTTGATAAGTCGGTGAGCAATGAATGGGCTTTGCTTCGTCGAATAGTACGATAGCGATCGGTAAAATCGAGATGTAGTCGAAAGCAAGCGCCCAGGACACGGGGTTAATGCGTGGGTGAAACAGATGATGGCGCAATTCTCCTTGTACCATGCCTAAACTCAGCCTACCAAGTATGTTTTCCAAGTTGCGCCTGAAGAAGAGGGAAAGTGAGTAGTACATACACAGGCAAGATCGTTGGTGCACTGGGTCACTGACAAGAGAAAAAGGACCGAGTGGGATGGACAGCCCAGGTCCCTTCGACAGGGGACAGCAGATGGGCGTATCGGCGAGCAAAGACGATGAACCCAAGACCACCGAAAATGCACTACTGCCAGTGGGACCTCGGGAACCAAGTGAAAATAACTTCGCCTCCAATATCGTCGATGCGAACCAGATCGAGATCAACTTTGTTCAAGATATCATATACTCGGTAAAATTTCTCCCCGACGGGAAGTACGTCGTGAGCGCAGGAGAAGAAGAGAAGATTCGACGATGGAGAGTGGCGGATGGCAAGGAAGTGGGCAAGCCAATGGACGCTGGAAGTCCTGTCTTGGACCTTGCAGTCTCACGGGACGGAAAGTGGATCGTGGCTGGGACATTGGATGGTCGAGTGACGGTGTGGGACGCGACAGACCACGAAGAGGTGACCGAGTTCGAAGCGCACAACGATGTGGTGAGAGCAGTGGACATTTCACCGGACTCGACAAGAATCGCAACCGGATCGGAAGACAACACGCTCTCTGTCTGGTCATTCTCAACCTGCGAGCGATTGCTTGGCCCATTCGAACACGACGATCACGTAGTCGGTGTCAAGTTCTCACCCGACGGTCGATTTATCGCAACAGCCACGTTGGAGCGCAAGTCTGTTCGTGTCTACGACAGCCGCGACGGTCGACTCCTTACCCAATACCTGATTTGTTTAACTTACAGTGGATTGAACGGAAGCCTTGCCTGGACAAGCGATGGCAAACAACTTATCGTCTTGTCCAGGGAAGGCTATATTCACTGTCTCGGCACGTCCACCTGGACAACACTCTCAAAATGGAGCACTTGCGACGTAGAAAGTCACTATATCGCATTGACACCCAACAATAGGTTCATCGCAACCTTCGGATCTTCGTCGTTCTCACTCTGGGACACTACGACCCACCAACAGCTTGCGACATTCACAACACCTAGCTCCATTCATGTCGCCCCATTGGCCATCTCAGCAAACTACGACATCGCGGTCGCTCCAGAGAAGAAAATCATGCTTCGACATCTTTTGGACATCCTTCCCTCACACTACCACGACAGCGTCAGTTCCACAACTTCTATCAGATGCCATTACTTATCCGACTCAAACAGGTTCTCTTGGATCCGGAACCCCGCCGCTCAAGTACGGAAAACGTTGTTCTCCGAGACGCGGTGAAACCCCTCCTTGTTCGGGATGCAAGTCAAGGTGTGTTTATTAACCAGCTGACTGCCCTGTGTTGTCATTCACTTCCGTCAGCAACGAGCGTTGCGAATCTCGAAGAAACTATTCAACGACACCGTGACCAGCTTCCTTCATCCGCCATTCGCGTACAGAATGACAGCACAAGTACGTCTTATCTGTCTTCACCTCGTTGACAGTCTCCCTCAATGCGCAGCGAATCAATTAGACGAGACTGTAGCAAATCTAGAGAAATGTACTCAAGGGCTCCGTGACCAGCTTGCTATGGCCAACGAGGAAAAAGAAAGCCTCAGTAACACCATCCAATCTCTTCGCGCACGAGAGGAAAACTCCAGTGCGTTCAGTCCACATTTACTCTCACCTCGCTGACATTTACCTGCCAACGTGCAGCTTATCAATTCAACGAGACCGCCCGATCACTACGTGCAGACCTTGATGCCCAGAAAATGAGTTCTGGTGTGTTTATTATCAGCGCATCCAAGGATTCACTAACTTGTTGTGCGCCGTCCACAGAACGAAAAATATCAGACCTCGAGAAATCCGTCCAGGAACTCACCATCCAGCTTACTGCATCACAATGTGCCCTGCGCGTACACGAGCAGAAGCATCAATGTGAAACCATGTTTTCCAGTGGTCGTATTTATGATGCTGCACAGCATCTTCTTGAGATTATCAACACCACGAGTGAGAATCTGCAGCACAATGAGTTGATCATGAACTGGATTGAAGGTGAGTCTGTGCGTCATTGCGTAATATGTATATTTACTCCCTGCTGTCAGGTTTCAGGAACCAATGCGTATCACGGCTTCAGGCCATCGGAGATGATGCGTCAAATGTGGAGAAACATGTCGAGGCGTTCTCAGCCTACTCTGCTATATTGTCGCTCACCTCTTCGCCTCCCAATACCATTTTGGTGGGATGGGCGAGGATGGGACTGCGTTCTCATTCCGTCAATGAGGTATTAAGAGATGCAGACAAGGTACGGTGTGGTTTGCATAGTAGTTTAGAATGGTTTAACAGTTCTCGTGCCATTCAGTTCATGTTTTCAAAAATTCATCTTTATCGGGCAGTCTGTGATGTTCTAGAAGAAGACAAACGTGTCACAGAGATGATCGAATGCTTCCAAAAGATGAAGAACGATCTGTCACAGGAGACTCACGCCCTCGATGATTGGCCGCAATGGGAACTCGGTAAGTGATTTCACTAGTGATATGAAAGGCGATCTGAGAATCCCTCCAGATTTCCAACGACGTTGGGTCGAGAAGCTCGAGAAGCACGCTGACATGGCTGAGGACTATGGCACAGCCATCGGATACTATTCGAGCGCACTCTCGCTCTATCCGACGAGCATCAATGATATCATTGTGAAGTGTTGCAAGGCGCGAGCAAGTTTACTGGAGGAGGAACTTGTCAGTGCTACTAAGGTACGGATTCTCTTTTACATGGTGTGTAGTTGACCGCGGTGATGGTATGATCAGGATATTGAACATGAGCCATCAAACTACAAAGGGTACCAGAAGAGACATGCTGTATTACATAGCATGGGCCGCTACAAGGAGGCGTTCAGTGCATTCCAGATGATGTTGTCGACGATGAGGAATTCGACGGACCCATATGTTTCTGGTGAGCCCATTGGATGTAATTCGCGTGAAAATACAAATTCATGTCGTTTTGATATTAGACCTTCGAAGTCGATATCTCGACACGACTCCACTTATCCGAAAGGTCGTCGATGACACCATCCGTGACATACCCCGCGTGCTCGTCGACACCGTCACTGGTCGTCTCTGTGATAAAACACAGCAAGCTGCTGCGTTTGAAGAATCCCTAGTCTTCGACGAGCTCCGGTCAGCGATGATTACTCGTAATCGGTTCGACCATGCACGCATAAAACAAGAGGTGGAGACATTCTATCAATATGTGATGTTCTCGCACAGGTGGCAGCCTGCCGAGCCGACATTTC
>JBBPNG010000944.1:0-14138 GCA_038091095.1 Leccinum incarnatum
TAGGACGAAGGTGCGTGTTTTGTTCAGTTATCAGCGGAGCCCCTCTTTTTCTATCGCGGGGATACTGGATACTTGGTCGTAGTCGTGGTTCAAACGTTCACGCCCCAGTTCACGATAGAGCTGACCTTGACCCATCGCTGTGTCCTGACTGCCGACTGACTCTCGCTTCCAGGCCCGACCGTCGTTATTTGGAGAGATATGCGACGACGTGTCTAATCACCAGTACCTCGCGCTGCGACTGCGCCTCGGTGGCGATCCTCGAACGCGGAATTCGTACTATGTCAACCTGCAGACAGACGGCCCGATCACGACCGACCTTTGGCAGCACCGTCTGTATTTCAAGCGGAATGACGGCGGTTGGGAAGACATCTTTGTTCGTTTTGCTATCCCCTTTTTACTCTTACCCCTTTTCTGACGCTGACACGTCTTGTTCCGTGACACCAATGACAGATCCCTTTTGACAATTTCATTCTTACGAACGCGGGCGAACTGGTCCAGCACCAGATAACCATGTTTCGTCAACGCATTCGAACAGTCGGTATTTCGTTATTGGGAGGCAACAGTGGAGTCTCGGGACCGTATGATCTCGGCATTCATTCAATGAGAGCTGTCAACGAGGAAGATTTGTCCAGGCCCCCATGTGAGTTTCCAGATCTGGATCGACACTTTGCTGTCAGCTAATGTTGTATACATGACAAGTGCTCGAAAAAGATCCCTCTGAGGGCGCATGACCAGTAACATGTGACCTATTAGTCGACTCTACATTACAATGCAATCCACTAGGTCTATACAAAAAGAATGTCGAACCACTTGCCAATACTGTATGGTGCATGGAAAGCATGTTATATTTACAAGCTAGCATGGCATGCTAGAAATTGAAAAGGATGAAGTACGACCACCATGTCGAGAGGCGGCATGGAATATACAAAATCGCAAAGCATGTTGAAGTAGTGCCTAAAAAAGAAAAGAAAAAACCACCGGAAGAAAGAAGGGTTCGGAGGGTATCAGACGACCACGCAACCACTGCAGCAACCACCATGGTCGCCATCGCCCGAGTCCTTGGCACCACCGTACACACCTGGTCCACTCGTGCCTGAGTTAGCCATCACGGGTCGGCCAGTCTGTTGTTCCTACGTCGTTACGTCAGAATTGATGCGACATGCCAACGCAGCTGTATAATTCACCTTGTTGTATTTCCTGATCTCACGGACGAGGTTACTAAATGCCTCGTCGACATTGATACGCTGCTTGGCCGAGGTCTCAATGAATTTGCAACCAAAATGTTTGGCAAGGTCGCGGCCCTCTAACAAGTAAACGAAAAGTGAGGAGAGTCCGGGCCGAGACAACATGTAGTCGTACCATTCATGCCGACCTGACGTTCGTACTCGAGATCACACTTGTTTGCTACGACGATGACAGGAAAAGAGTCCTGGTCTTTGACGCGAAGGATCTGCTGGTGGAATGTGCTGATTTCCTCGAACGAGTTACGCGACGTGATGGAGTAGACAAGGAGGAACCCCTCTCCTGTACGCATGTACTGTTCGCGCATGGCTCTGTGTGGGGAGCGCTGATTATCCTTGGAGCCACACGGAAGGTAGCAATTGTACGCACCCGTATTCCTCCTGCCCAGCTGTGTCCAGAACGTCGAGAAGTGCGACCTCGTCATCGATGACACATTGCTTGCGGTACGAATCTGAAGACACGAGAATGAGAGGGGTACTTGGGAAAGAATGGCTGAAAAGAAACTAGGCACCCTCGATAGTAGGGTCGTACTCGTCGACGAAGTGGCTCTGGATGAACTGGATGGTCAGGGCAGACTTGCCGACACCTGACGAAAAGTTCTTTGAAAAGATGCTCGAGGATGAATGGGAGATACGTACCACCACCACCGACGACAACGAGCTTGTATTCCCTCAAGAACTGTGCCTGGAAGCGATGTCAGTGTTTCAGCAGCAGGCAGGGATGATGAACGAAAATACGAACTCTGGACATGGCCACACGTTGAGAACAAGTGGACTAGAAGGGAATGGGAAGAGGAGGAAGTGACGGAGGAGATAATAGACCCGCACAACTCCCCGTTATGGTCTTATAGCCTCGACGCGCCAAATAACGCCACATCAACGGCATCCACCAGCCATCATGATCACTGTATGATACTGTTCTACATTCTATTTTCTTTCTCCTCTCCGAATCAGAATGCACCGCGACCCATAGCACATGCATCCCCGATCAATTCGACACCAGACCAGTCAGCCTGTCCATGTCAGCAGTAGTGCTTCCTCAACCTTACGTAATAGGAATGAGAGACCAAGTCGCACCTGCGTAGGTACCTTGAAGTTAACGTTCATTGAACCCTGGGTCCCGAGTACGCCAACGTCGTTGTCAACGTTGGCAGTCAATCAAGACTACAGTATCCAAATTACGAGAAGACAACGAATCGATCTTGCCATGATTCAAGTACGTATTTATAGGAAATGCACGCGGGTGAGCTGCCAAGAATTCCCGGAGGCCATCCTGTGTTTGACCACATGATCGATTTCTTGGCACATCCGCACCCGCGAAAGAGCGACGACCTCTTCCATTACCCATGCCTTCCGTTCTTTGGTGTGGTGATAGATCGGCCATCCAGGGATACCTCGTAATATGGATACCGACGTGCAAAGGTGTCGACTGCGATTGACGCCCCTGCACTGAAGTGCCAAGAAGGGTACGGAAATCAATTTTCTGTGGGTTGGGAACCACTATGGATTCCTGCAGGGCACACGCAGGATAAGTCGGCATTCTGTGCATGGGACGATTCTACTGCGGTGGAGTCTAAGCGCCTAAATCAGTGGGAGAAAGCTGACAATTACGCACTCGGTGTCAGTTTTGCATCTCTCTTGATATCAATTTGATCGAGGCATTGGCTCCCAGAACTGCCAACGGCGAGTATTAACGATCAAAGATGTGAGAGCCACTGATTTGAATCAATGAGAGGCCTGAGCACCTTGTGAAGGTCAATGAGAAACTATGATCGAGGATGACTGATACCGAGATAACATAACCCCGTGGAGTAATGTTTGAGAACGACTCATGTAGTGGGTCATCGAGGATCATGATACGTATAAATGAGTATAGTTGTGATCGAAATGGCGGAAATTCTTTTATCAGCAAAGAGTCGGGTACTTTGATATTTACATAATAGACCTGAGTTGATCATACCGAAAGAAACGAACGTCTTGCCACCAAGTTGGCATTGCAGTTGTCTTCACGGTACAAGCTGGCGAATTCAAAGTTGTAACAATCTGTAATTGGAAAGAGAAGAGGGTACAACTAGCTTACCTGGTCCGGACCCATGTTGGAGCTCTGACGTCCTCGGTGTCACTTCAGCTGCCATAAACCTAGCCTCGAGGAAACCAGCGTCAGTCTCTGCCGAGTAGGATCGTGCACAACACGAGTTACATGAGGTAATCATACATCACTGCCAGTTGGCTCCGCCCAGTATAAACAGTAGTCCGACCCCAATCTTGTCCTTTGCGCCAGCGACTCACTCCGGATTTCATTTGACAAGCATGGTCGAGTCCGATCTCCTCTTTGCATACATACTCACTCAAACCAGGCAAAATGTCGACCTACTCGTAGCTCACAAGCAAATCTCAGAGGCCGATGGAAAAGAGATACTGTCAAGACTCTCTGTGAACACAGAGAATCACTCCAAACCGGGGGGAACGTCGGTCGTGGCGCTGACACGGAAGACACAGCAATTGAGCATGTCACCTGCTCCACCAAAAGTAGAAGCGCGCGCTATCTGGGACTGGTCTAGCGAAGTAGGTTTCCTTTCCATGAATGGGTCGCGTGACTTGTTGATGTGAAAGACGCAGGATCCCAACGATTTGACGTTCGAAGCGGGGGAGATTATAGAAATCGTCTCGGAGACAAACATAGACTGGTGGACTGGTCGCAATCGGTCGGGAAAGCAAGGCGTGTTCCCGTGCAACTACGTGGAAAAGTTGCCCCCCCGGAACGTATCTCCAATTTTGGTACCGGAGCCGCGCAAGTCGATGGCCGTCCGACCGGTGGCCCCCACTGCCAATGTTGAACGATACCCTTCTCCTGCTTTGCCCCATCCATCCCCTTTTGCTCCACCACACTGGCCCGCACCGCCACAGAACCATTACCAACCAACCGGGTTTTACCCTCCGCCTCCACCTTTGAACTATTCTTACACACCTCCTGGACCTGCTGGGCCGCCAGCACCACAGCCGCCGGTGGCACAGCAAACGCCTGCGAAGAAAAGCAAGTTCGGGGGACTCGGACAGATGGTGAGTGTGGTCGTATGTATGCCTTGGAATAGCGTGCCAACAAATGTGGTTAGATGGCACAATCTGCCGCTAGTGGTGCGGGATTTGGAGCTGGTAAGCTGTTTCTGTGGAACAATCACAACTTTGACTGACAAAATGTGATGCAGGTGCTGCGATCGGCGGTGACATCGTGAATGCGCTATTCTAGAGACACTGTTGTAGGATTAGTTGCTAAGCATGGGAAATGGGCGGAATTACCGTGGGAATACATTACTGAAAGGACGAGCCACAGGGGAATGCTGACAGATGCGGTGGATGGCTGAGGAAATCAGCATGCTATATTATACTATCGACAGGAAGGTCTCATCCATGCTCTTTCCCCGCACTCCCTCTTCCGTATTACTTCCCCTACAGCAATGTCCCCACAAGATCCTCGTCGTCTGATCAAAATCATCGTCATATCCGACTACGTTCGTCTCTTCTTACCCACAACCGGTCCTTGTATCCGCTCACATTCCTCCAGATTTGTGTATTCTGTCACATAGCCAACAAGTCCCTCCACGATGCAATCGAGGCCTGTCGCGATCTCCCAATCCGTTTCGACGTCGAATTCCGTCCATTCACGCTCATGTGCTCGTCTACCCTCTCCGCCATCGATGCAAACAAGGGCCTTAGCCGCAACGCCTACCTCTCTAAGAAGATGGGCAAGGAGCAGGCAGAGGCCAAGTTCAAAGTCGTTGCAGACATGGCCCAGAAGGCTGGCTTGAAAATGTGCGTTTTCATTTTGCTCCATGTCTCGACCCCCGTGACCAACCAATCCTTGATTCGTAGGGCGGAGGACGGTGTTGTCTGTCGGTCGACCCAGGCACATAGGCTTTCTGTGAAAGCCTATCAGGTCGGCGGTCAGGTGATGCAGCAGGAGCTGAACTCGACCATATTCGACAAGTGCTTTGCGAAGGGTGAGGATATCAGCAATGAAAAGTTCCTTGCGGATGCTGCGGTCAAGGTCGGCCTCATGAATAGAGACAGGGTATGTCTTCCAACTCAATACCGTTCCTTTTGCTCATGTACCCTTGAGGCCATCGAGTTTCTCAGGTCCACAGAAGCGCTTGACTGCGTTGAAAAGATGGTTGAAGCCGCCAGAGCAAACGGCGTCAACGGCGTACCATTCATCATCATCGACGGAAAGTGGGCCCTGAATGGAGTGCAACCTATGGAATGCTACGTCCAGGTACGCCTCTTTCTTTGTCGTGTGCCCTCGGCTTACAAACATCCGTTGGCAGATCTTCCGAAAGTTGGCCCAATCACATCCGTCTGCCACTCTGCCATCGAATCTGGTCAAAACGTGTAACGCGTGCAAGGATCCAATAATCGCTCCTGCACTTCCCGTTCAATGACCGTGTTTCACCCCCTCCATTTTTACTCGACTTTTCTTACTCTCTCTTCTCTTTACTCCTTGCATTGCACCGGATTGTTCAGCATGACATATGCTACAATTACTCGTTATCCCTCTGTCAATCTCAACTTTTTCTGCAGGAATTTATTATGGCCAACTTGAAGTTGTTATCTCATGCGATTACAAAGCATGCGCCTGTCCTTCCTCGGTTTCTAATTTTTTCACGGAGTCGAACTTGTCTCCTTGTGTACTTACAATGTTTCAATTGTTGTGGAATTCCCTGCCGTTATCGGATTCCTCTCCCCTGTAACAAGGAGCCAGACATAAGGTGAGTTACCGCTGTCCCATGGCGAGTGCCATGTTATTGGCCTGAGGTGAGTCAGTACACCTTCCTGCGTTGGACATAGATGTGTCGATAATGCGCCCGTTCCCTGAGAAATTGCCTGTTACTTGCACCAACAGTCATGGCAATGCGGAAGCAGACGGTTGCATCATTGACGCAGCCTGAGGCCCCAAGGGACCAAGGAATTGGATATCGGTCACCGGAGTTACCTGTGTCATCAGATGCGTTCGCATTTCGGCGACTGGTTGCAAATATCCGAGTGCGCTGCATCATGGCCGGCCACTCAGGTACACCGAGACGGTGACTTAGACAGCCGGATGTGGAAGCGCTGACACTATTTGCTTTCAAATGCGAGCTCTCCAATGGGCTGCCTTCGTTTACTGTTTTGGAAGGACCCTTTTTCCCCTTTTCCGATGCGGTTCTGCTGTACTCTTTGCGGATTCGGACGCGAATAATTTATAAGACATGATCGCATCGACTTGATGGTACTTACTAGTATCCATGCTGTTCTTTGTCCGTGATACCATCATCTATGGGACGCACCACGAACGGCACCGTTCCGCCGCTATTGTGCATGTCCACCTTCTACCTGCGCAGAATGTCCTCACTGGCAGTCTCGATGAAACATGCGGTGGAAGAAGGCCGTTGGCCCTGAGCTGATCCATAGGGGCGAGCTACTCAGCTCTGGCTGTTCCAATCATCATCCCTGGGCCACCTGCTGCATCAGTCTCGGTCGGCCTGGCGAGTTCGATTGTTGTCAATTGGCAGCCTCTGTAAGCATCCGCAGAAGTATTCGTACTTTGTTCGTGTCCCAGTGATCGACCTGCTCGGAAGCGTCTAGCGTTGCTCGTGCTCGCTACGGCCCAGTGGAGGGGGGTGGGTGTGTGATCGGGCGTGAAGCCATGCTAGTAGTCTACCGTGAAGACATGTTATTTTTATTTTCCCGCGCCACCGTTTGAGTGGAGTGCTCGGTTAGGGAAGCCCCCTCTAGTTTTCAACCTGTTCACAACCTGGTCTCGTGTTCACATCGCATACGGCCCAAAATGACTCTCTTCGTCCCCCTCGACGAAAATCATTCTCCCCCTTCTTGTCCTCCTTTCCTTCTCCATCCAGACGATGTCTCCCATCATCTACGAAGGACAGTGAGAGCGATCTTGAAGGCGAGGCGCTTGGTCGTCGTCTGCGGTGAGTATCTCTCCCTCGATAACCCTCGGGAGCGCTCGGGATGCCAACCCTTTCCTTCTTTTCTCGTCCCAGGTGCGGGCATATCTGTACAGGCAGGCATACCGGATTTCCGATCCCCCACCGGTTTGTTCCAGACACTGAAACGAGACAATCCCAAGGACGGTCTCACATCGGGAAAGGACCTCTTTGATGCGTCCGTATTCAATGTGAGCTACTTCTCCCATCCCGTTTCATGTCCATCCGGCTCGTCAAGAATCCCATCGCACTTAGCGTTGCGTTCGGCCCCCCCTCATCTGCGTCGTCGTACCGAATTAAGCGCAACACATGCTGACTTTCTTTGTAGTCGGAACATACCACCTCCTTGTTTTGTCAAATGATCGCTCAGCTATCCGAACTATCACAAGCGGCAAACCCTACTCCGTTTCATCAACTTCTCCGCGTTCTTGACGAGCGCGGGAGGCTCTTGCGTGTATACACACAGAACATCGATGCGATAGAGTTGAAATCAGGTCTCTCGTTTGGTGTTCCAGAGTTCGAAGACAAGCGTTGCAAGCCTCGATCAAGGGCAAGGACGGCTCCCACCACAAGCACTCCTGATCTCGCCACATCATCCAGTTTTACCCCATCTCAGCCTTCTGCTTCTCAGCCTGGTTCGCGTCTGCCATCACCAACGCTCGAGGTGCCTAGATGCATCCCTCTACACGGCACGCTTCAAACACTCCACTGTCAAACGTGCACGCACACGTTTCCACTCGAAAACTATCTAGATTCGTTGACATCAGGAACACCCCCTTATTGCCCCGAGTGCACACAAATGGAGGAGACGCGGCAGTTGGTTGGTAAGCGTGCTCGTGGTGTCGGAAAGCTCCGTCCCAGCGTTGTGTTGTACAATGAAACGCACAAGGATGGAGAAGGTGTGGGGGAGGTCGTCAGGAGAGATCTCGTTGGAGGTGCAAAGGGAAAAGGTCGCAGCGGGGCAGACGTCCTCTTGGTTGTCGGCACCAGCTTGAGGGTTCCGGGAACGAAGCGGATCGTCCGCGAGTTTTCAAAGGCCGTACGATCCCGCGGGTCTACTTCATCCAAGGATCTACCAGAGTGCACGCCGACTCGTGCGCCCGTACCAACTCCGTCGCCGCGTCGGTCCTTGGAGTCAAAGGACGGCACTCCGCCTATGAAGTCGATATATCTCAACTTTGACTTTCCGGTGCCTACTCGGGACTGGGAGGGTGTCTTTGATGTGTGGTTACAGGGAAATGCGCAGAGTTTTGCGCACGTCCTCATGGACGAGATCGCCAAAGAAGTTGCAGCCAAGGAAGCGGCGCTTGAGAGGAAACGCAAGCGCGAGGAAGAAGCGGCGTCGGGCGAACAGGCCGACGTGACGGACCCATCTCATTCTACGAAAAAACGCAAGACTGTGAGCAAGAGCGCAAGCCAGGCCACTCCTTCTCGGAAACGAAAATCCTCGGAGGGACCCAGCACTGCTCCTCGGAAACCTCGCAGCGATAAAAAATCTGGGCGGCCGACGCCAATTAAAACGCAGACCGCAAGTGCTTCGAAATCGATGTCTACGGGGAAGGTGGTCATCCGTATCCCACCATTGCAGCAACATGTATCCGTCCCTTCTTTGCATCGCATCAAGGATCAGGCAGACTTGCCCGACACTCTAGTTGGTTCGCAGCTCAAGCTCAAGATGCATCGCTCCGCAGGGTCAAAGCACGATCATGAACGTTATGCTCGTTCAGACGACACCGACACCGACACTGACAGCAGTTCGACGGCCGACAGCGATCAATCTGACGCATGTTTCGACGTAGAAGCTCCAGACGAGCTCCCGATGAAGTTTCTTCCTTATCAACATTCATAATATAATAAACTGTGGGTTAGACCATTTGGTTGTTTGTGTCATATACTTCGGAATGGACGTGTAAACTATCCTTATTTTATTTATATACAAGGGGGATGGGTGGTGGAGGAGGATGTGCATTTTTTTACCTGGGGAAGGAGTGAGTGCCGATTTAGGTTGGATTGTTCACGTGAAGCAAAACGTTCTCACGCCGGTACGCGCGTCACTTGTCTGAACGCGCGACGATATCAAGCTGTATAGCAGTCATGTCGTCCGCACCAAATACTTCCTCCAAGCCAGACCAAACCGCCTCCACCTCCTCCACCAAGGCACCCGAAAAACCAAAGTCCGAGGACGTACCCCACCTCGGCGTATTAGAAGAGGACGACGAGTTCGAGGAGTTTGAGTGTGCAGGTGAGATCGATGCGTCGATTACGATGACGAGAGACCCACAGCAGACACGTTTTGACTTGCGCGCCCGTTTTTTATAGACTGGGACGATTCGCAGACGGACTTGGCACATTTAAACGGTGCCGCGCCCGGGGTGGCCAACTCGAGCGGGGACAAGCTCTGGGAGGATAACTGGGACGACGACGACCTCGAGGACGAGTTTAGCATACAGCTACGGTGAGTTTTGTTTCCCCCTCCCTCCCGATACCGCGACGTCAAGAAGCGAAACACATCGCGACCCCCATTCTGATTCCGACGCGGATAGGAACGAACTCGCAAAGACGGCAAAGGGGGATGCTATGCAACACTGAAGTTGAAGCACTGATCGTTCTCGTGGGGGCTCAGAAGCCAACCCACCTACAAGTACGAGCGACCGACGGCGGTTGTTATGTACTAACAGATAATGTATTCACTTGGCCGTCCGTACGCATGATCGGGTGCGAGTCCCCTACGATAAGCTTTTTCCATGGGCTGAATTATGATCCGAGTGTCAATATGTACATGTTGAACGTCGGTTTTTTTTAGTTTTTAGTCTGATTTTTCTTGTACCCGATCGGTACCTCCCCTGCCGTTGCATACCCCTACTCTTCGTCCTTCAACTCCGGCAGAAGCTGCGACATGAAGACCAAGCAAGTGGCGAGTATCAGCAAGACAACATAAACCAAGTTGCCGCCCAGAATATTGTACTCTTTGGAAACAGCGAACAGTGATGTCGTTAATATAGGACCAATGGCACGCGCGATGGACGTCAGACTCTGACTGAGCCCGTTGGTCGAACCGAGGGATTGCTTGTTGGGAGCAGCTCGCGTGACGAATATGAAGACGACAGCTAAACCGAGCTGTGGTGAGATCATCTATTTTTCAAAGAGACGATTCAAGACGCACTATACGATAGGTCCATGAGGACCATGAAGATGAGTTGGACAATGATGAGGATCCAGATAATGGGCCCGACTTTCCCCTGCGCTGTAACCACAGCGCTCATGAGAGGGAAGAGGAGAACTAGTGGATAAAACCAAAGGACAGCGTTACAGAACACTTTTCTTGCTCCAAAGAATGCTATGATCTTTGCAGCAAACAGACCCTGTACGAGGCCGTCGACGACACCAAGCGCCGCCAAGAATGTGCCGATGACGGATGGCGAGAGTCCCAAGCCACCTATTTCGAGAGGTGACGAGTAAAACAAGGGCAGAAGGACAAGGAGACCGATTTCCACGAGAGCTAATGTTCCGTAGTTTGCAATGGGTATCATCACGGAGTAGGTTGTCAAGAGGGTCGTCATCGCAAGGGGTCTTGCGTCAATCGTAAGCGAGTTATTTGAGGAAGTCTCGCTCGAAGACTGTGACCCTCTGCACATCTTTGATGGCAATGACTACGAAGCCGAAAAAAATGTGAATCATTGCCAGCTTGTAGCAGGTTGATGTCTTACCTCCTTCAAAAATGCCGCACAGACCACAAACGCCAATAGGGTGAAAATCCCTGCTAGAAGAGACGGGAGGAAGTAGGGATAGGCCGCCCAGAATTCACCCGGAAAGATATCAGGCCAACGCTCTTGCGGCTTCACCAGCGCACCGCCGTAAAACGGGCTAGCGAACAACGTAAGCTCGAAATTCCATTACACCAAGTAGCAGGTCAGACGTACGCGATGGTGAGCCCGATGCAAAAGATGGCCGGTACGAGGGAAAAGACCTGAGCCATGTTGGTGGTGTCGCTTATATCACCCAGTATGCTCTTCATCACCCCGATGTTGCCATTGAGGACGCCAGCGATACATCGACTTCGAACATCCTCTCAGCCAACTTGCGCACGAAGAAAAACGTCAACGTTGACTCACCTGAGAATGAGCGTGGGCAACGTCCGCGACAGGCCAAAGGCGATGCTGGAGGCACTGAGGCCGAGCAGGCCAACTAATATAACGGGACGGCGACCGATAAAATCCGACAGCCGGCTCCATTGCCAGGTAGTCAATGCTTGAGTGACGAAGAAGAGGGATTCCTGTACGCGAAAGACAGACGGGTCTGAGATGGCACCGTCTGGGAGAACCTTGGGTACTTACGATGAGACCTGCATAATAACCGATCTTGCGATCGTCTCCTCCCGTGATGCCGAGCTCGCCGATGAGCTTTATTTGTCCACGAATTCAATGAGTGGGGCGTCAAGTGTCAGAACGAGGGATATATCGAACATGAGCGGTGACAGACCTGATTGATGAAAGGGAGAATATATGCAGACGAGATGGGTTCGGCGACCAAGGCAAGGAAGACGATGTTCATTTGAGCCCATGGTAATGGCGTCTTGTGCTTTTGCGGGAGAAGGCAAGTCTCTTCATCAGGCGCTCTGTCCTGGTCTGCCATCGTCTCGTCGTAGTAGCAGTGAGACTGAAAATGATTGAACAAGTCATATGTACAAATATATATACGCACAGGAATATCTCGTCAGTTCAACGTCAGTTTTTCAATTTTGTCCTGAATGTTTTGTAGTATGACTCATCGTCCCGGATCTTTTTTTTCCCGAGCCAATTGGAAACTAGCTGAACGGCCGCACTACCTTGCCAGGTACTTGTTTACGATGAATTGGTTCATAGTATTGAGCTAATTGTCCTTAGCGCCGCAAAGATTAGAGCAAGTAAGTAGCCAAATATCAGCGACACTCCGAGTGGAATGGAAATGCGAAGCTTAGGTAATCTGGATCGGACCGAGATCACGAGACAGGAACTAACTTGAATGCTACTATTCAACTTGAAGGTCGTTCTCTAACGTTGCGATCCTCCAAGCGAGAAGAAAATGGTGGTCTGCCGGACAAACTCCACGTCATGTCGGTTGGGACGAAGGTCATGGTGATGTTTAATGTGGCAACTGACGACTCGGATCCGTGGGCCGTCGAGGTCCTCGTGCATGTGATGACTCATCATTCATTTGCGCGCAAGCTGAAGGTGATGGCCACCGGGCTCGCTTGGACAGCAGACACAGGCCGCTGAGATGCAGGGCATGAGAGAATCACAGAGATACCAAATTTATCTGCTCGTAAATAGCTTCATTACTCGAACCCGGAGATACGACGCTCCCACAGAACACATACACGCTCATAGTAATTCATACCTCATGGAATCTCCCGACTCAAGGGTATGGGTTACAAGGGGTTCAAATGTACATACCGTCAGACCGCTTAAAGCGTTTGCTAGGCCGGGGGGGATTATCCATGCTTCGTACCTCATCACAAAGACGACGTTTGGAGGAGTTAACTGGCGTAGCGACGGCCCGGGGTGTTGGAGAAGATTGGTTTTGCGCGCAGCAGGACGTAACTTTCTCTGCTTGAGGCTCGTCTGGCATTGTAGCGATGAAAGCATCTAGAACGTCTGCTACATCTGAGATCTGGACTGGGGTGCCCGTATACAATGCATTCCTGTAAAGGACACGCCATTGGTGAACGAGTGGAACCAGATCCCTGCAGTAAGGAGCAGCAGAAATGTCGAGAGTTTTACTGTCCAAGGAGTCGCTAAGGAAAGCGATCTTCGCGTTACGTGGAAACCTGAGGTTGGATGTTTCGTTCCAGAAAGCGAGGAAAGACCTTTCGTCGTCGATATCACGGCGCTGTCCGAGTGGACCATCGTACATAACAACGATCCAGGTAAGGACGTAAAACAGCGACTCGACGTCGTCGGCACATGTGTGGTGTATATCCGGAAAGGAGTCGTCGACGGAGACTCTGGTGAGCGAGGCCGTCTTACAGGTCGACTGCGCAGTCGTTGCGGAGGACTTGGCAAACGCGGCTTGAAGCTGCTGGAGAATGTCCACGGAAATAAAAGGGAGTGTCCCCTTCATATGCAGATGCTACCTCAGCTAGGTTGGAGATAAAAACGGGGAGACGTACGGTGCCGATCACACTATACTGTCCACGTAAAGTAATCTCTACCGCGTACTCCCAGTCGATGAGAATTCCACGCGAAGTGTTATTTGGGAGGTCCTCGATCATTATATTGGACAAGCTGCAATCACGATGAAGCACGCCCAGTTCGCCCGCCTGCTCTATGACTAAACCAATCCACAGTCAGAACGTATGATGGAGTAACGTTTACTTACCACGTAATATATCCCTAATAGATTTGACCAGTTCTTTCTTCGATTTGAACATTGTGAGGGGGCGAGCGCAAGGGGTCATCACCAACCGGACATGGATTCGAGGCGACCGCATCTTCGCATGGTACTTCTCCTCGCGGTATCGGATGGTCCCATCCGAAATCCCATCCACCACCTCGACAATCCAAGCTTTGTGCAACTTCGGCACTCCATCGACATCCTTAACACGACGCATCATTTTCCCTTCGTGAATCATCATCGCATTATATATTTCCCTCCCATTGCCATCCGGATTCCTCACCCATTGATCCTTGACCACAAAATTTACACCTTCGAGCCGCGCGAGATAACAAACAGTTCCCCGCCCCATAAAGTCTGTGCTGGAGAACAGAATGTCGATGATGTCGTAGTATGTATCATCGACGCGAATCTTCCCGATCGCCGAAGTACGTTCCGGGAGAAGGGTGGGAACTGAATCAAGAATGCCGGGACTGGCGAGTCGGGGTGACCCCTCGACCGATTCAGTCAGAGGGGGTGACATTGGCCTGTCGAAGGGCTCCTGGAG
>JBBPNG010000945.1:0-14130 GCA_038091095.1 Leccinum incarnatum
AGACGGATGGCAATTGCCTGGCGAGGGACTTGTAGTTCGTGCTGGTAGAGAAGCGCATATACGCACCTTTTCGTCCTCTCTTCCCTCGAACTCTGAAATTTTGATGAGCTTGACGACGACGTCTGGATGCCCCGCACGAACGAGAGGGAGAATGTTGTGCGCCAAGTCCATGATGTGAGTCTCAAAGTTGACGATGAGCTGTGTGAGCCTTTCGAATATGCGAGCGAGTTTCTGGCGAGACGTGGAGGATGCTTGCTTTGCTTGGTGCATGGTCTGATTTCGAAAGGCCTCGAGACGGTTAATTTGGAGATGAAGATGGAGCAAGTTTGGGGCGGGACCGACGAGATCTTGACAATCCGCAGCGAGCATGTCCTCGAGGACGTCGAGCTTCGAGTTCATCTCGAGCAAGTTGTTTACCATCTCCTCCGTTTGCTCAAAGTTTCGGTGTACCATCGACACCTGACGACTCAGATCAGAGCCTCACGACGACAGCGAGCTCGAGGTCGACTTACGCGACTGATCTGGTCAAACGTCGACACGGAGTTCTGAGGGTCCGCGCACAGCCTGTCGATGGTCTGCATCTCCTCCTTGATCATCTGAACTTGGTTGCGCGTGCTGAGGAGCTTCTTGAGCCCTTCGCGCGTGGCGTCGAGCTGCTCCTTGACGCCGCTCTTGAGTCTGGCATCGATGGACGCCTTTTCTTTCTCGAGTTTCTTGCGGAATGCGGCGACTTTGACGAGGTCGTCGGGTGACTGGAGGTACTCGCCGACCGCTTGGGCGGCGGATACCTGGGGAACGACCGTCGCCATTAGTATCAGAGTTGTTGTGTTGTACTGGATTTGGTCTTCGTTACTTCCATCATGATGATATCAGCTCGGCGTTGGCTTGTTTCGTGTCGACGAACGTACGCGACCAACTCAATCCAGGACAAGGACGTGGTGATCGTTGGAGGTGGACCGGTCGGACTGGCTCTGGCGAGCGCGCTAGGTGGGTTCACGCTCATGCTCTAGGATACCATTTTTTTAAAATTAGAGTGTTAGGTTCGAGTCCACTCGTACGCGAGTCCGTCAAGGTCGCGCTCATCGACGCCGGCGACCTGTCCAAAATTCGTGACTGGTCACTCCCGCCTGGCGCTTTCTCGAACCGCGTTAGTTCGATCACGAACGCGTCAAGGGCCTTTCTCGACGGTGAGACTTTTGCAAAAGTCTTCAATTTAACCTCCAACCTCGTACAGGCATCGGTGCATGGGCCCATGTAGACCATTCTCGCACCAGCCCCATTCGAGAGATGCAGGCAAGTACTATTTTGATCGCTTCCACAACCCGTTGATACATATTGTGATGCAGGTTTGGGACGGCATTTCGGATGCACGCATCGCATTCGATGCTGCAGAGCTTCCTTCTACTAATGCTGCTGAATCCAGCGAGATGGCCAGACTGACCGAGAACCTGAACTTGCAACGCGCATTCCTCCGACACCTGGAAAATATGCAAGACATTCATATGTTGCAAAAGGTCAGGGTCGAGTCGATCGAACCCGAGGTCGAGGGTAACGGATGGCCCATGGTTCACTTGTCCGATGGCACGACGATTCGTGCAAGACTGCTCGTAAGTTTCTCCTGATATATAAAATCTGTCCTCATCATCTTCAAGGTTGGTGCAGACGGTTTCAACTCTCCTGTCCGCTCCTACGCTGGCATTTCTTCTTATGGGTGGTCGTACGACACACAAGCCGTCGTCGCAACGCTCAATCATCCACCCCGAGGCGCGTTTGAGAATCCCAACCATACAGCATATCAGAGGTTCCTGCCCACGGGTCCGATTGCCTTCCTACCCCTTTCTCCTACAGTCTCGTCATTGGTCTGGTCGACCAGACCGCGTCACGCAGCAGCATTATGCAAATCCGACCCGTCGGTGTTGGCTAGCATGATCAACGCTGCGTTCCGCTTGCCAGACGTGTCTATCCGATATCTTTACGATCGTATTCTGGAGGCGGATGCTGAAGGAAATACTCTCTCGCACGATGCAATCAATGACGAAATTGCGTTCAGAGAGCAGTCCCACAACATCTCAAAGTACTCTGCGTATGCCTCTGTGACATCCGCGCTCTCGGGTGGGATCCCCCCAAACGATTCGGATTCGATACCGCCTCTTGTCAGCTCGATTCAAGCCGGTACGATTGCTAGTTTCCCCCTTCGGTACAATCACGCAGATGCGTACCTTGGCGAGGGCAAGGGTAGCCGAACCGTCCTTGTCGGGGATGCGGCGCACACGATCCACCCTCTCGCAGGACAAGGACTGAACTTAGGCTTGGGTGATGTCGAATGTCTCGCTCGTTGTATCGTCCAAACATTGAAGCATGGCGGAGATATTGGCAAGTAATCTATATTTATGGGTACCTTTGCAGGGACTAACGATACACTGGTACCAGGCTCTTATACTGCACTGCGGTCCTACGCCAGCGAACGTTACTTTGCAAACCACAAGGTCATGTCTGCCGTGGACAAACTTCACAAGCTCTACTCTTCAACACTCGGTCCCATCGTATGGGCACGTTCTGTGGGTCTCGAGGTGCTGAATGAGCTGGATTCCGTCAAGGCTGTGCTTATGATGGATGCTGGAGGTAGTAATAAATAGAATATAGTAGAAATAAACAAGAGTAAATAACACGCAGTTATGATGCAACCCACACCTGCGCCCTCCCTGAGCTCGCCCGAGCCGATGAGTGAAGAAATTGTTTACCCAGCGCCTCCTCAGAACAGAGGCAGCGCGCCTTTTTCGGTCCTCGTTGGCCTCTTCAATAAGTTGACCACCGAACGCAAACCAGAACGTCGACGGCGGTTTATTGATGCATGGTTCAACGTAGGTTTTACAATAACCGTATTCAATCCTCAAGTTTGATCTGTGCGACGTGCAGCATTGGAGGGAACAAGTCGGACATGACCTGTTCCCTGTCCTCCGTCTCATTCTCCCTCAGGCACGTTTTCAGTATTTGTATAGGTAGACGAGAACGTAAGAGTCCACACAGAAAGACCGCGAGCGCGCAATGTATGGTCTGAAGGAGAAGAACCTCGCCAAGACCTACATCAAGCTCATTCCCCTTGGATCAAAAGACCCTGATGCGATTAGACTTCTCAACTGGAAGAGGCCCTCTGGGAAATACGTTCGTCACGGTGGCTCCATGGATCGGTATTAGTTTTGTCTGAGGTTCGGTTCTAGGCAGGATCCGGCGACTTTTCGAACGTGCTTTACGAGGTCGTGAACAAGCGCTCCTCGGTGGTCGAGGGATCGTTGTCTGTCGAGGACCTGAACGGCGTTCTTGACGAGTTGTCTCAGAACACGGGTAAACAGTACGTCGTGTTTCCTGTGTCAATGGTTCGTGGCGTTGATGTTCGCACTTAGAGACATCCAGTCCAAGATCCTTCAACGCGTTTATAATCGTAGCACCCCCGAAGAACAAAAGTGGATCGTGCGCATCATACTTAAAGGTAATGAATTCATTTTCCTCGATCACATCTGTAAACGACGACGTGGCTCCAGACATGGTCATATCCGTAAAGGAGACAACCGTCTTGACCGTTTTTCACCCGGACGCTGAAGATTTGTTCAATACGTGTTCGGATCTGAAGAAGGTGGCATGGGAGCTGTCAGATCCGATGCGCAGACTCAAAGCGGAGGTACGTACAATTGGCATCAGACCCTACTGAGAGCTGAGGCTCATGGCAACGATAGGACAAAGCCATCCAGTTGTTCCGCTCATTCGCGCCTATGCTATGCAAGCGACCGAAACACAAGCTCGAAGAGTCCGTCAAGGATATGGAGGGTCGCATGTTCATCATCGAAGAAAAACTGGACGGGGAACGGATGCAACTGCACAAGCGCGGTAAAGAGTATTTCTACTGCTCGAGGTGAGGATGAATGATTGTGTCCCGCCCGATCAGTTGTTTATGCTTGCTTTAGAAAAGGAAAGGATTACACACATCTTTACGGAAAGGACATAACGGGGGATGGTAGTCTAACACCCCATATCGACGCGGCATTTGATGAACGAGTTGAAGAGTACGTGCGCGCAATATTAGGTGTACCGCGTATTTATCGAAGCTGCAGGATCATTCTTGACGGAGAAATGTTGGTATGGGATCCCGTATCAGAGCGAAACTTACCGTTCGGGACCTTGAAAACTGCTGCACGCGGTGCGAAGTCGTCATCCTCTTCGTTTACAAAGTTCCTAATACCTCATCTCTAGATAAGTCCAAGGCCGAGAACAATCCCAGACCATGTTGTAGGTGATTTGATATCGAAATTGATGGAATGACGCATCTTCCATGTTCTAGTCAAAGTATTCGATCTGCTCTATCTCAACGGCATGTCTCTCGACAAAAAGTCTCTCAAATTCCGCAAACGAAATCTACGCTCCTGCCTCCAACCAATTCCTGGGCGAATCGAGTTCGTGATGGAGTTTGAAGGCAAGACTGCCAAAGACGTTAGAAAGAGGATGGACGAGGTCATGGAGGAGAGGGGAGAAGGGCTCATTCTGAAGCACATGGACTCGCAGTATACTCTCAACGGACGTAACAAGGATTGGGTCAAGGTGAAACCAGAGTACATGGTACGACCGCTGCTCTCTTTTACTAGGGTTACTTATTCTTCCTTGTGCAGGACGACTTGGGAGAAACTGTTGACGTGCTTGTTGTTGGTAAGGCATTCATATCGATGGTGTCAAAACGTACTAAGGGAACGTATAGCGGGAAACTACGGGACCAGGAAACGATCGGGGGGTGTATCTACTCTTATATGTGCTGTGCTCGACGATCGAAATGCAGACGACGACGAACCGAGGTTTGAAGTTTCCGGTTGGTGGGCATCATTGAGCAACGCTAAACTATCTTCCAGGTATAGCTCATTCGTTCGCATCGGCACAGGCCTGTCCTTCGCGGACTATATGTGGATACGCCAAAAGCCTTGGAAAGAGTGGGATCCTAAAAATCCTCCAGAATTCTTGCACACCGCAAAGCGTGGTCACGAAGACAAGGGCGACCTTTACATCGAGCCTGCAGAGTACCTCGCCCACTGTTTTTTTTTTTTTCGTTTCATTGTCCTAATACCGTTCTTGCAGTTCGTTTATACTGAGAGTGAAGGCGGCTGAGATTACTAGCACCGGTGAGTCCAACGTCGACCCAACCTTTTCTGGAGTTGACTTCTCTTCCCTCTTCTGCAGACCTGTACCATATCGGTCTGACGATGCGGTTCCCTCGGGCACTGTCCATTCGAGATGACCTTGGGATTGAGGATTGCATGAGTGCTTCAGGTTTGATTGTCTCCCGTTCCGCGTGCAACCTATCCTAGACTCACCCGTTCCAGCTATTCTGGAAACCGTGCGCACGGAACGCAAGAGGAAAATGGGGAAAGATGCAAGGTAATCATTCTTAGGTGGCGTTCCTCCATTTATCTCATATATATATATATATAATAGCTTCGACGATCGCAAGAAGAAGCGAAAGAAGATGGCGAAAAAGGTTGGCCTCAATATCCTCTCCATGCTTTTTACAGGCTCGTAACTCTGTTTTGTAGCCGATGGTATTGTCGCGATATCAGGGTCCGAGTGCTAAGTCTGTTGAAGTCGAGTCGGACTTGTTTGAGGGTATGAAGTTCAGTGAGTATAACAGTACGTTATTTGTCTGTGAAGCAAGGTTGACAGTTCGATAGTGGTGTCTGCGGACCCAAAGTCGAAGACTGGTGAAGAAGACCGCAAAGAGTTGATGAAATTGTATGCATTGCATAGTTTGTGTTCGTGCTGGCAATTCGCTCATTCTTAACAGGATCTATGCGAACGGTGGAAGTTGTGTTCAGGTCGTGACATCTCAACAACTTGCCATGGTCGTTTACGGCGGCACTACCATGCGTATATTATCCCGCGTTCCGGGAAGGATGCTATGCTAACGGGTGCACGCTAGCCTATGACATCATGATGTTGGTCAAAAAAGGCACCGTCGATATCGTTAAGCCCCAATGGCTTTTGGATTGCGTCGCCAGGGACGAGCTGCTTACGCTGAAGAAGAGGTGCGTTATAAAAGCATTCATCAGTTCCCGGGATTTAGATACTTTGCAGATACTTCTTCCATGCGTCGGACGATCGACAGATCTCTTCCGAATACAACGAACCTAACAGTGACGAAGATGAGGATGAGGTATTGGATAGACGGCAGTCAGAGCCATCTCGAGAGCAAGGTGCGGGTGCGGAGATACTCACGATGGCAGCAGACATCGAAGACAAAGCAGAGCCCGATGTGGATCCTGTCCTCGCGGACTGGTTGAGGGTGGATATGAATGCCAGGCCCGAAACAGCTACTGACGACAGTGAGACGGAACCGGAAAGTGATGCCGATTCCGTCAACGATGACGTTGGCGAGGACAACGACGAATGGGTGAACGTGGAAGGGAGCGGCAGCGAGACCCTTGAATCGTTCGACGTTTTGGTAAGTTCTTCATCTTCGCTTTCTCAGCAAGTTGATGTAAATATCTTTCTTGGTTCGTAGTCTCTATCCGAAGGAAAACGAGCAGCTGTGAGTTTTTTTCGCCTCCTGTGTTGCTTTGTCTTCGTTATTAATGATAAACAGCCTGAAGATGTCGCCATGGGCGACCCTTCTGAGCGCGAGTACGACGCTAGCTTGATCTTCAAGCATTTGTGCGTGTTTGCTAGCACCCTTTTCGGTGGCTCGACTCACTTGTTTGTACTGTAGGTGCTTTTACATCGATTCACCAGAGAATGCGCGTAAGCACGGGATGACTGTGAACACGAAATACGAGAAAGATATTACCGAACAGTGCGTATTCATTGATACTCTGCCGGAATGCATGAGTGCTCATGTCACGTTAGCCTTGTCAAAATTTCTCAGAGTATCGAGCAGAACGGAGGCAAGATCGTCGATCTTGACGATCCCAAGCTGACTCATGTCGTTCTGGACAAGCGGGACGTGTCTCGGAGGATCCATCTCATGCAGCTCACTTCAAAGTCGGTCGATATTTCCCAAAAAATACGCATGAGTTGACGTTGGCACAGGCCAAAACGGCGGCGGCTTGTTATATCGGACTACGTACAAGCGAGTCTGGACGAGGAGACTTTGCTTGATGAGGAGGGTATGTCGAGTCTCTGTCTTTTTTCCACGATCGTGGACTCACGACTTTTTCTTGTCAGAGTTTGCGCCTTGAATCAACGTGGCCGCATCACCGAGTGTACGTATTTTGTCCAGGTACTGTGGCGAATTTTGTCTATATTTCTATACTTCAGAAAGTTGTACTATCACCATCGTAGGAGGCATGTATCCCGAGACGAGTCGCTCTGTCAGCTTCCAAGTAAGACTAGAGAAGGTAGGGAATAAAAACCAGAGCTTTGAAGCTTAGATACTACTTAAGCTTACTCCGTACACTGCAACATTAATATTATCATAATCCAGCGTCGGGAATTTTTCCCACGTCCACCAACGTGACCCTCTCGTCGTCGCCACCAACAGCGAGCAAGCCCTCCTCCCTTTTGTCCGTTTTCAATTGAGTTTCTTTATATCTTCACGAGGTGTATTAGGTTGCATCGCCAGATCGAGGTCTCATTTATTGTGCAAGAGCGAGAGTAAAGAGTCATAACTGAAGTCTGAGTTTGGCAGGTCCGACGAGTGCTCCCTGACGTTGACCGATAGTCAAACAATTGTTTAATACAGCCTGTCCTTCAAATTGACTTATGGGTTCCAATTTGTGAATCAAGTCTTCAATCAAGTTTCATCCAATCATATCATCAGTTTCACCTATGCATCATTCGATTTGTTCCGAGTCCTATCCCTGATGTAGAGATTGTCACCGTTGGCTTCTCATTATAAAGGTCTGTAGGTGAACTTTTCACCGCCATCCCTTTCCACTTCTACAATGCGATTCATTCCGATAACCATATTTGCAGTCATCGGCAGCCTGGTTGCTCTGGCCATTGCAAATCCTGTACCAAACCGGAACGCAGGTAGCATGTCCATACCGCTCGCCAGACACTCCTCGTTTTTGAACACCAACAAAACCGTTGATCTCGACGCGATTACCTCTCATGCTATATCAGTCAGGGAGTACGTGGAATGAACCGTTATATCTGGTCTACTTAGCCTTTATGTATATATATAGGAAGATCCTTAGTGGCCTGGACAATTACGAGAGGAATACGGGGACGATGCATCCTTTCTCTGTGAAACGGAGCGAATCCGAACTCGGAACGCGGGGCGCTGGCGTCCCGCTGACAACTCTTGGCTCTCCTATTTACCAGTGGATGGGCGATATTTCGATTGGCACTCCTCCCCAGACCTTGAAGGGTAAGATCTCCTTGCGTCATTCTAATGCATGTTGACACTGATCTACGTCACACCGTCACAGTCCTCATCGACACTGGTTCAGCGTAGGTACTTTCTTTTGGTTCATACAACTGTTTTTTGTTCAAGTCAACGCAGCGATATATGGGTGCTGGGTGCTGGATGTAGTGGGATTTCTGGAGATCGCGACCTCTGGAATCACAAGTTATCCAAATCTGCCAAGTACGAGGAGAAGTCATTTCAACTCCAATATGGAGGTGGATCCATTGTCAAAATTGACTTATTTACTGATAATGTAACCATTGGTGGATTCACTGTATGTTTTGCATCGCTTGTGAGCTTGACCATTGAACTCTGACGCCAAACTAGTCAGACCCTCAGACCTTTGGTTCTGCAACATCGTTCACTGCTTCTGAGGCACAGATGATTGAATACCCTGCAGACGGTTTACTTGGATTGGCCTTCCATTCCGTCTCGAGATTTGGTGCTTATCCGCTGTTTCAATCGCTTGTCACACAATCGAGGTTAATCAATCCCACCATCTCATTGAAACTCTCTCCTTCTGCGGCCGAGATGTACCTCGGTGGAACAAACAGTAAGTTGTACAATGGTGACATCACTTATACACGCGTAACAAATCCTGTGAGTCAAAATGGTAGGTGGGGGTGGATGTTGCTGACATTGTCATTTGTATACTAGGGATTCTGGCGGGTGTCCATGGACGATGTTCGTGTTAATGGTGATAAAATCTTCGAACATATACCTGCTATGGTTGATACTGGTGCAAACTACATCTTCGGAGATTGGGACCGGGTTGCAGAATTGTACCGACGCCTGGGCGGTATCCTCTTCGAAAATGCAGGCTTTGGTTTCTATTGCTGTGAGTTCCGATTACGTTCGCCGGGTACCTTGTTTTTATCGACAGCCTGTAGTACCGTGCGACTCTTTCCCAACACTGGGCCTCACCTTCGGTGGCAGGACGTTTGTAATTCCTCCCAAAGTTTTCGAACTTGGTCCAATTTCACATGGTTCTCGCCTTTGTTTCGGCGCCGTCGTGGCCCAGAGTCGGAGCTTGCCTATGGGTGAGATCCAATACTTTCGCTTCCTGAACTCCCTTTTGTGGCGCTAGATGGACTCGTTCTGATTATTGGCCTAGCATGGTGGTCCATTGGGACCCCTTTCCTGCAGGGCGTATACAGCGTGTTCGATTACAATACTTTCCAGGTCGGGTTTGCGGACCTCGCTTGAATCATCGCGAATGTTCAACGTTCCTGGACCCCGGTACAATGTATATATATATTTTTAGTTTGATCTATGTATTTACATATTTATTTCATTATTTGGGTTTCTCAGGTTCCCGGCTAAATTCTCCTTGTATCACTCTCCTATATGCTTATGCTGAATCATTGCTGATCCACGCCACAGTCCCCATCGACACTGGTTCAGCGTGGGTACTTTATTTTAGTTCATACACCTATTTTCGTTCATATCAACGCAGCGATATGCGGGTGATGGAGACTGGCTGTGATGGCCCGGGGATTTCCGCAGATCGTGACCTCTGGGATCCCGATTCATCTGATTTTGATGAGTACGAGCGGAACGCAAGAGGAAAATGGGGAAATATTTATGGTAATCGTTTTCCGGTGGCGTTCTTCCCCTTATCTCATATATATATATAAAACAGCTTCAGCTTCGACGATCACAAGAAGAAGCGAACGAAGATTGCGAAAAAGGTTGACCTTTCGATATCTTCTCAATTCTCGTTGGCAAGCTCATCAGTCTATTTTGTAGCCGATGATTTTGTCGCGATATCAGGGTCCGCGTGCTAAGTCTGTTGAAGTCGAGTCGGACATGTTTGAGGGTATGAAGTTCAGTAAGTATAACATCACGTTTTTTGTTTGTGATGCAAAGTTGACACGTTCGACAGTGGTATCTGCGGATCCAAAGTCGAAGACTGGTGAGGAAGACCGCAAAGAGTTGATGAAATTGTATGAATTGCATAGTTTGTGTTCGTGCTGGCAAATCGCTCATTCATAACAGGATCTATGCGAACTGTGGAAGTTGTGTTCAGGGTCGTGACGTCTCAACAACTTGCCATGGTCGTTTACGGCGGCACTACCATGCCGCGTACGTTATCCCGCTTTCCAGGGAGGATGCTATGCTAACTGGCGCACGCTAGCCTATGACATCAAGATGTTGGTAAATAAAGGCACCGCCGTCGATATTGTGAAACCCCAATGACTTTTGGATTGCGTCTATTAGCTCTCATGGTAAATTGGTCGAGGAGTGGGTGGAATGAACCGTTACATCTCGACTGCTCACGCTTTTTTAGTAGGAAGATGCTGAGGGGCCTAGACAATTACGAGATGAATACAGGGACAATACATCCTTTCTCTGTGAAACGGAGCGAGTCCGTTGAAAGGCGTGGCGCCAGCGTCCCATTGACATTTGGTCGACATCGCATGTGGATTGCCGAGATCTCGATTGGCACTCCTCCCCAGACCTTGACGGGTAAATTCTCCGAGCATCATTTTGATATATGTTTACTACCCTCATCTACAGTCCAAATAGACACCGGTGCGGCGTAGGTGCTTTCTTTTACACAGTTGTTTTTGTTCAAGTCAACGCAGCAATATGTGGGTGCTGCAGACTGGCTGTATTGGGATTACCGGAGATCACAACCTATGGGATCCCGCATCATCTAAATTTGCCGTGAAAAACAATCAGCCATTTCAGTGCAATTATGCAGATGGATCCATCGTCGAAGGTGATATGTATACTGACAATGTAACCATCGCTGGATTCACCGTATGTTTTGTATTGCTTACTGCCGGCATGACGATTGAATTTTGACGCCAACCAAGGCAAATCCTCAGACCTTTGGTTCTATAACTTCGTACACTTCTCCGATACAGAACAATGGAGATGCGGACGGTTTACTGGGATTGGCCTTCGCTTCCATCTCGACACGTGGTGCTACTCCGCTGCTTGTATCGCTTATCAGAAAACAGAAGCTAATCAATCCGACATTCTCATTTAAATTCTCTTCTTCCGTGGAACATGAAGGCTCGGGTTATCATTCCCATAAGTTCTGATTGCGTTTCGTACCTTGTTCTTATCGACAGCCTACAGTACCGTGCGACTCTTTCCCAGCGCTGGTCCTCACCTTCGGTGGCAGGACGTTTGAAATCCCTCCCGGAGTTTTCAGACTTGAACCAATTCATGAAGATTCTCTCGAATGTTTCGGCGTCATCATTGCTCGTCACTCGCGTTCCAGTGAGATCTCAGTGCTTATCGCTTCCCAAGTCCCATTTTCGGCACTAGATGGTATCGTTCTAACTATATGGCCTAGGATTTTGGAACATTGGGACTGCTTTCTTGGAGGGCGTATACAGCGGGTTCGATTACAGTACTGTCCAGGTCGGGTTTGCGAACCTCGCTTGAATCATCGCGAATGTTCCAAGTACACTATATATTTATCAGTTTGATCCAAGTATCAGGTCGGACTTCATGCCAGTGGTAAAAAAACATCGGAAGGAGAGTCGAGGCTGTGACTCCATCGTGAATTCCAGACGAAGGTCGGACGTACTAAATTCTAACATGTAGTACATCGCCGTGGCGATGTTCCTGTTCAAAGTCAGATGGACCCACGATAGCACCCAAAATACCGTGGGAAAGTGCATCGCCTAACGCATCGGCAATAGCCGCTTCTGAGTTCAGAATATCACAACATCCCCGCTGATCATCCAACCAGCTCCTGCCAGAAAATTGGTGCAACTTGTTGCCGTAACTTCCACACACCCCTCTCAACCCAGGTCTGGGCTGTGAGGGCTGTATGGAACTCGAACCGGATGCTTGTGGCCAACACAAGTACCTTGTCATTGGCGAGGTATCGATGATTTGCAAGACCTTTCTCGTCTAGCTGGTGCCGGGAGATGATTGCAACGATACATGACGACGATGATGCACTGACACGAGCTACGACGTGACAACAACAATGCATACTAGCACCAAGACGCGATGATGTGTCGACGAAACGATATCACTACAAGATGGCTCCACGCACGACGAACACGGCCCTTCTCCACCTCATCACATCACCATCTCCATTATCTGTATTGAGGGAGGCGTCCAGCGACCGCCGCGCGCTTTCGTTCCGCCGACAGCGTACGACAGTCGCTGCACCTCACCCTCGCCTCGCCTCGCTCGTTCTTGCCTCGTCCCCGTCCTCAGCATATCCTCGCACTCGTTCTCTCGCTTCTATCTTCTCATCAACTCCCTCCCTGTTTCCCTCTCCCTTGCCCATATGTAAGTGATGACGGCACAATGGTATGCCACCACCACCACCACCACCACCACAAAAACAACAACAACGTCTTGTTGAACAAGACCTAATAGCAACAATAACACACTTGAACAACCACGACGAGGCAGCAACAACAACGACTAGACAACAACAACACGATGACGAGACGACAACGGGATATAAGGACGATGGACACAACAACAACCCAACGGCATGCCAGCGTGCTGACGTGCCCACCACGATCACCTTCGCGCCCCAGCGTGCAGATACGACAACACAACGTGCTCGATCATGCACGTTGTGCAGTTGTTCCTGTATGCTGCCTTTGTTTCCAGTTCCATATGTGCCCTGGTCTTGTCGCTTCCGTTGCAATCGAGCCTAACCACTGCTGTCTCCGTCGTCGATGTGCAGGAACGACTACACAACAACCTACAATTGTGCGCATCCTGCAGCTGTTCCTGCACGCAGTACGACCCTCTTCGATCTATCCACCCTCCTGTATACCTGCAGTACGAGTGCGGGTAGGGGTGCCATACCCACGAGATTAGTACCTGCACCCGCGCCATTGAAGCTTCCCAACTCGGAGTCCGTGGCACTGCTAATTTTCTTCTCTACATTATACATTCCTTTCTCTCACATGTACTACATGTTACACCATGAATGATCAAATGGACCACGGGATTTCCTTCAAAAGATTTAGCTTCGGGTCAACGGCCTCGCGGGCCAGACACAAGCAAGGTTTGCGCCGACGCCAGCGGTACACAATCTGTTATCCTCACCTCGAGCAGTAGAAATGCTCTTTACCGCGCTCGTGCAGTTGCATCCACTCTCTATTTCTTAGCCCCGGAACAGACGATTATGAAAAAGATCATCGTTCAGAGTGGTATCAAAGGCTGCCAACCTGTTTCTTGTTTCTATCTATTGTATACCCATTAAAGATGTCTTTGCGTTCCTGGCAATCACCGTACGTTTATCAAGCAATATACCCATCTCCTCACCGTAGCGGACCCCTGCCACCTGGCCGTTAGTCAGTTTTGGCTTGGTCGAATCCTAGGTTCGACCTGTCAGGAAACCGCAGCCGTCTGATCAATCTGCCAAGGGAACCTCAATGGGTACAAGAACGGACAGAGGTCAAACCCTATCAACCCAAGTTACCGTCAGTGCCCATCAACTCAATCCAGAGAGAAACCTGTGAAGGGCGAAATCGTGCGTACCGTTGTCGTCCGGGCTATACGATTCTACCAGCATGGTAAACATGCTACACGGCCCACACTTTTCCGCCTTTCGAAGCCGTCCAAAGACTGGGACGGAGAGCTTGTCATACGTCATACCCGTGTCGACCTGACGAACAAGGTTTTATGCATAAAACGACGTTCTAGTTTCCGTTTGAGTGGCGAGTTATAAATCTTGGCACCTCGTCCGCCGCAGAGTCGCGCTACAGTTCTTTTTTAGGCCTGAGGAAGTCGTATTGTCAATCGTTACAGTC
>JBBPNG010000946.1:0-14118 GCA_038091095.1 Leccinum incarnatum
CCATTTCCGGCATAAATAATTGGCCGTTGTGCCTGGTTGATCAGGCTGGCGGCTTGCTGGATGAGAACGATGTCGGTAGGGGAAGTGACGAGTTGCAGGGGGTTCGTCGGCAGGGTGTGTGATCCAGGGGTAGTAGCTCTGTAAGGGAGAGGGGTGCGCAGGATCCCAGCAGTGACATCCTTGGGAAGGTCTACGAGAACCGGGCCGGGACGGCCGGAGGTGGCAATCTTGAAGGCTTCGTTGATGCGTCTGGGCAATTCGGTGATATCCTTTACCATCACGTTCCACTTGGTGCAACTTCTTGAGATGCCGATCACATCGGCTTCCTGAAATGCGTCTGAACCAATGGCAGAGGTAGCAACCTGCCCGCAGAAGACGACGAGAGGGACACCGTCAGAGAGGGCGTCCTGCATGGGTGTCACGACGTTTGTTGCTCCAGGGCCGGAGGTAACGAGGACGACACCAGGCTTCCCAGACACACGGGCGTAACCTTCTGCCATGTGTCCAGCACCCTGCTCGTGGCGGGGGAGCACGAAATCGAAGTGGTTGGAGTTGTATATAGCATCGAACACGGGGAGGATGGCTCCACCTGGGTAGCCAAAGATGTGCTTTACACCATGGCGAAGCATCATCTCGTGGAATATCTGTCCGCCAGACATGCCAACAAAGGAGTGATCAAGAGCAGCTGCAGTGTCGCGCTGCTCCACCGGCGCAGGGAAAGGGACATTGTTCGGTTTGGGTCGACTAATGGAGGAGGATGAGTGCCTCTGCAAGGATGAAAACAGTCTGGAAAGATTACACTGCAGGTGCTGGGGTGGCGCCTCTCGGGGATGATCTGCTCAAGTTTCTGGCTTGATCTCTGACTCTTGATTTTGCCTCAATGATAGTAGAGGACGCGATCGTAGACTTTGAGCGTGTGAAGCAGGCAGTCGTGACCGACTTTTGAGCACTGGTAGTGCGGAGAGCTGCATGGAAAGACATTTTGGTCGTCGTCGTCGTCAAGGATAGCGACGAAGCAACTTGAGAGAAACCGAGTCAGAGACAAATTGCGGTTCAAAGGTGGGTTTTTTTTCCATGTTAGATCGAGTCACCCTGATAGACTTCGGCCGATGCCCATATTTGGTAATTACCGAAAGTCCGACGTCCATCAAAATTCAATGCAATCAAACAGGGATGATGCCATTCACAGATCTCTTTGAGATTGGACGAGCTCGTTCTGTGCAGAGAGAACAACTGTCCTACCACATGTACACCGCGAGCGGTCGATGCAATGACTGAATTTCTGCAGGACACTTGTGACATTGCCGCAACGCCTAATTCGGTGGCGTTGCCGTATGCCGTGCCTGGAATGAGCAGCTGATGCCAAGGATGACTGAATGTCCAGACATTCACGAACACATGTGGGGCAGCACATATTGATACATAGATACACTGAATGGTTTTCAAACAATATCGAAAGGAAAATGGCAAACACCCACTCGTTGAAGTGATACACACACCAGAGAGACTCTCAGGAGCTAACTGCCTAATCCGGTACGCTTGGCAAATTCGCGCGCTCCGTTCAATCCGCAACCAGAATGTCCTCAATAGCAACTCAATTTGTGAGGCAGGGCAAGAAGGTAAGTACGGATACTGCACCTCCCAGTCCTCGTGCAAAACAAATCGGACGTTCGTCATACCCAGATTGTCGCCATCGGCAGAAACTACGCTGAGCATGTCAAGGAGCTCAACAACACGACACCGAAAGAGCCCTTCTTTTTCCTGAAGCCCACTACGAGCTACATGCATTCAGGAGGCACCCTGGAGATACCCCGCGGAGTACTCCCTCACCACGAAGGTCCGTCCCCTTTGCTTGCTCCGAGCTGGGTTTGACCCTCGTCCGCCGACCAGTCGAACTCGGTCTCGTCATTGGCAGAGGCGGACGCAATATCTCGCAGGATGCTGCTGAATCTCACATCGCTGGATACGGTGCGCACGGAAATTTCGTACCCGAGATGCTATAGACTCATTCTTTTCACTATCTAGCCTTGGCGGTCGACATGACCGCACGCAACATGCAAGAAGAAGTGAAGAAGAAGGGTCTTCCATGGTCCGCTGTGAAAGGCTTTGATACCTTCACCCCCATAGGGCAAGTCTCTATCCCTGTCGGCGCACCGCCGCGATCCTAGCTGACATACAACTCAGAACGTTCATACCCAAAGCTTCGGTCTCGGATCCCCATAACCTCCGACTTGATCTCAAGGTAACGTATTCGAACTATTCCTTGGCTTGCGACTCACCAGCCGCACATGGCAGATCAACGGCGCAGTCAAGCAGGACGGCACCACCGGCGACATGATTTTCCGCATCCCGAGACTCATCGAGCATATTTCTTCCATCATGACGCTCGAGGTTCGCGGCCCGTGTCTTCCTATCTTGCCTTTGCTGACTATACCCACAGGAGGGCGACCTCATCCTCACGGGCACACCTTCGGGTGTCGGCCCGGTCACACCTGGCGACAGTGTCGAGTGCACGCTCGCTGAACCCAGCGGCAAGATCCTCGACCAGCTGAACTTCATTGCTGTTTCGAGAGACGGAGGTTATCTGTTCAAGCCATAGTATCTATGAGTGTACTACTTGCGACGTCTCGCCCCAACCCCTCTCGAATAAAGCATCATGAAATTATATAAGTACGCCAACGCTGCTGGAAGGTATACTAGGATACAGATATACAGGTCGCAGGGACTTTTGCGCACAAAAAAAGAACGAAAGGAAGTGAGAAAAACACGCACCTCATCTCTCCTCCCGCCTCCTCTACGCGCACGGTTTCCTTTCAAGAGTCCCACGCTTGCTTCTTTTTCTCAAACCGCTCGTTAACTTCCTCCAATGATATCGTCCGCAACCCGCCGCCGTTTTTGTATCCACTCCTATTGCTCCCGCTCCCGCTCCTGTTGCCATTGGCGCGCCTAGCCCCGAATTCGTCCCCCTCCGAGTCTCCCTCAGTCTCGTCCGAGCTGCTCGTAAACGTCCAGCTCCCCCCGGTCGGCGTGAGCTCGCCGTCCTTGGGTGGTCCATCGACATCGTCGTCACCGTCACCACCCGAGGCGGACTGAAAGTCACCGAAATCGAACGACTCGTCCGAGTATGAGGAGAAGGAAGAGGAAGGGAACCTGAACGGGTCCGAGCCGCCAGGAGTCATGATCCCTCCGGCTGAGTCTGAGAACGGGCCAAAACCATCATTGTCATCCTAGATGTCAAGTATCAGCGACCAACGGGGTCTTCGACGACGACAAGAAGAAAGAAAAAGACTGACGTCGTCGTAACTGTTCACACCAAACGGGTCATCCGAGAGCGCTTCCCGGAGGGCGCCGGAAGCAGAAGAGGGATCGAACGCGTCCTACAAATCGTATTTTATTTTGATTTCATTCCATTGTTCGGTAAACGATCATTGTCAGCATTGCTAGCACTTGTCAACAAAGTGACATGACGCACATCAAACCCAGACGAGCTCTGCCCCGCAAAAGTGTTGTTGATCTGGTTGCTGCTGTGCCGACGTGCGGGCGGAGGCTTCCCGAGGTCAAACCTCGATTGTGCGAGCCAACCCCCGCCGTCGTCTTCGTCGTCATCGTCGTCGGACGCATCTGGCGTGAGATACTCTCCCGCGTGCAGTTCCTGCATCAGGTAACGAGCAAACTGAAAACACACAATAAACGTAAGCAAATAAGAGACGTTCATGTACGCGAGGACTGGCAGTAGCAAGTGGCATACCTGCGGCGGACCGGTCCCATGATCCTCTTCGTCCTCCATCGGCGCAGGCCCGAAGTCAGCCGTCGACTCCCGATTCGGCCGCGCCGTCGCCGTCCGCCTAAACTCGCCCCTCACCCCAGGCCCCTCGTTGATCATCCCCGGCCCTGACACCGGTGTCGGTGCCGGCACAGCCGTCGTCCTGGCGTTGGCGTCCGCCTCATCCACCGCCCACCTATCTCCCACTGGGCGCCCAAAGGCGCCATTGCCACCGTTGTTGTTGATGATGGCCGGCTTCCCACCACCGAGCAAGCTCGTGTCCCGCGTCTTCGTCTCCTTGTACCTCCCCGTCACGTACTCGTTCCACGCCGGCTGCGGTGCGAAGCATTCGATCGTGTGCCGCAGGTCGAGCGGGAAATGGTCGAGGGCGGTGATCACATCCTCCGCCATGAGTGTCAGGTGGCCCATGTACCCCAGCCGTACGCCCTTGGGCTTGGTGCTGTGTGAAAGAAAAAGGGAAAAACGCCGCTCGTTATACACGGAGGCAGACTGGGGCAGATCGAAGCATCAAAGACTCGCCTTTCAGCATCGTTTTGTTGTTGCCCGTCGACGATCCGATGCATCAGTTGCGCATCCCGGAAGAGCGAGATGGTCAAATCGCGGTTAAGACCACCGTCAACCCTGCCAGTGAGGACCTGGTGAATGAAATCGTACACGACGCTGTGCAAAAAGTTATTCCAAGGGTATGCGAAGAAGAGATCCTGCGAAATGAATGGTCAGAGACGTTCCAGATCAGCAAGGCTTGTGCGGGAGAATCGACCTACCAATAACGTCGACAACACGGATGAATCCAAGAAGCAGTGCTTCATTCTCTCTCCGACGGGAATCTCTGGAGTGGCCTCCAAGTACGTCGACCGTCGCGAGTTTTGACGTGATGGAGTAGCCGTCGCTTGCGAACTCGATGTCTCCCGCGGACTGGGACTGACAGGACTGTGTTGGGACGCGGTCTGCGCGGCGTTCTCTAATGATGGTGGAGAGGAAGACGGGCTTGGAGGGGAAGCTACTGTCTTTTGCGACTCCTCCGCCTGAGAATCGTCTCCGTCGCGGAAATGTCCTTTGCAAGTTTCGTCGTCCATCACAATCTCCTCCATGGCATCACCATCTGAGCTCCCTGGGCCGTCGCTCATGTCATCGTCCGAGTCCATGAGAGAAGATGCACGCGAGGGATTCGAGACTGGGAGTTCCAACGCCGGCTCGACTTCGTCACGCGGCTCGTCAGAAGGCTCGCGTTCACGTTCATCCGACGACCCTAGTGCGATCACGCGGGCCAACGTCTCCAAAGCCGCCAGCCCGCCTTGTAAGCGACCCTCGCTGTCGTAGAGGTTGTCGTGTTCCGAACCGCGGTTCAGAAGAGACATGTTCGAACAGTGTAAGAGTTCGGCGTATAGTTCGCAAATTCGATACCGCTCGAAGGTGAGAGGCCGAATGCGGCCCACAGTCGTCGGCACGAGACCTTGCTATAGGGGCAAACCGTGAACCAGTAATCATAGGGGCGTCAGGATGGAGTACACACCAAAGAACGCGGTTCACGGAGGTACCGCTGGAAGTCGGGTAGCCGCTCGCACATAATGTCCAGCAGTGGTCCGAGGCTGACAACTCCCATGCGGTCCACCATCTCCTTCATCGCCGCTTCCAGCGTTTCTCGCGCGTTCTCTTCACCTTGAAGCTGTTGCTGAACTTGTATTAATCGGTTCCGGAGTGTATGGAATAGATACGGTTCAAAGTAGTCCGAGTTGTTCTTTCTGATAAGCTCGACGATAACAGATATCGAATGGATGACAGACGACGTTGCAGAGTGCCCATTGGGGAGCTCGGAGGTGGGGGGAGTAAGATTATCGGCGTTGTCGTCACCCGACGGCTTGACAAGTGGTTGGTCAGCTTCAAAGTCGTGAAGAATGTATCCAGCCAGAGTGGTGATGCTGTCCCCATGGGCCAGTTCCCGTGCGAAACGGTTCGATGCAGGACCGTTCTGAAGCCCTTCTGTCAAGCTGGCGCCAGGCGAAGGGGCAGCCATGGAGATGATTCCCTTGATGAGTTCCGACACGACGGTGTGCATATCGCTGGAATGGGAAGGAGAAAGTAGACCTATCAACCTCGCCATGAGGTGTTCTGATGATAACCACTGGGTGCCGACGGGGGGTGAGCGAACTGCGAACGAGAGAGTGCATGTGAGAGCATACTTCGAGGACACCAGCTCCACCTGGATGTTCATCCAGCTGAATGATGCGAACGAGCAGGTCCACTATCGAAGGGGTCTCAACATGGCGAAGCAGCCTCTCCACGACGGACGGTTGGGACTGAATGAACGCAAGCATCTGCAAAACTGAATTGGGTGATAAGCAACAACATTGGCCGCGGCATACATACCTCTGCGGGTTTCTTGTTGAGGAACACGGCGTTGATCTTTGCAAAATGCGAGGCCGTGACCATTTCCATTTTCATGTCCTCGGGGGACCTATCGAGCACGGTCTCCCAGAACGGGGTGAGCAGCTCCTCGCTGTGGTTCACACAGGTTTCGACGATAGACCAAATCTCGCTGCATAGCACTTCGGTTGCGACGTACGGGTATCTTTGCGCCATTAGACTTGGACGACGCTCGAAAGGAAAGCGAACACGCACTTGTACCGGCCTCTCTCCTCGGCACCCTCGATCTCACCGGTGACGTAGCCCAACAAGCGCTTCAAGACATCGACGCGCTGGAAATAGTCGATGAGCCTCGTATTCTGAGATTTGCATTCCTGCAGCAAATCGTCCTCGTCTAGTATGGCTTCCAGCGAGACATCGTCCTTGTCCAGGAGACTGTCTATCGCAGACGTGTTATGGAAGCCGAATCTGCACGAGAAAAAAAAAGTGAGGCAGGCGGTAAGTGAGAGGGAGGGAAATAGGATACCTCCAGAACATGAAACCAGACGGGCGCTGCTCTGGATGGCGGTGAGGGGCAAGAAAGGAATCGGACGGGGAATTCGAATGGTTGCAATGTGACGAATATGAGATTGCCTAGATTGGACACAGACGCGCTTCCACCGTTCGAACCTGTGGCACATGGTCGACAACTCAATAGCAACCCCCTGGGGCCTGAGGCCAGATCAATCCTTCCAGTCCGTATCAAGGTATATTAGCTATTATTCTAACGAGGATATCCTATCGTAAATGTATAAATCATTCAATCATTGGGCTAGTCCAGCGCCTCAGAACTGCGGCGTATCAAATCAGGTTATGACCGATTAAACGAAACGCTGGTCGCGAACTCACCCGAATCTGATACGTTCCACTTGCTTTCGTGAGGTAACGTACCCATTTGATACTATGATAGTTGCTTTTCTCGAACACCTTCAAGAAGCGAACAATCAACCCAGACGCGGTGAACATCAGGACCTGGAAGTCGACGTCGATTGGGGGCCGAGCCCACACTTGTCGGACAGTGGTCGACGTAAGTTCAGCGGAGGCTGTGAATGTACATTCTTGGCCGCCTTGTATTCGGGGAATCCTGAGCAAAATATCAACTTCACTGCCGCTCGAGGAATAGAACCTGACCTACTTCCAGATGACGACGTTCTCCGCAGGGACATACTTGGCTTTACCATTGGCAACCTTGCAGTCCACGGTCGTCGTGTTCAGCGGAGTTGGTATTCTTAGGACAACGTCCGTAGCAGTGAGCTTATTGCCAAAATTTGCTTTGATGGAGACCGTGTAGGAAACCTGCGAAGTACCGATCTCGTTGACAGTCGCAATAACGCGCAGCGGTAATTTCACATTCGTCGTCGCTCTGTACCTACAAACAAGGCGTTGAGATTTAATTTCAAGAAGACAAGGAAAAGTCGCTGCTCACCTCATGAGTTCAAATTCACCGTCAGGGGGAATGAAACTGATGGTTCGATCGGAATCGAATTCGTTCAGGCGGACACATTGGTGGAATCGACAATCGTCTAGCTCCACTCCATCACTTGCACCGGCAGCACGGTCGTTTTTATCAATGACCAATTTGTCGTTGAGGCCGAATTTGCATTCTGGTGTGCCAGTCAAATAGGCCCGCATTTGAATGTGACCATCGACGTCAGCTCGAAGTATGCTCCCTGACGTAAGGATATGAGCACATTCGCCGAGATGCGGGATCCTGTAACTGACCTTTGGCACTCATACTCAGGTTAACTGTCTCTACAACGTCGACGAATGCTTCGTTCTTTTTATATTTGACGTCACCACGTCGCCAACTTGTCGCGCCTGTTGCTTGCACGGTGATCTTTGCAGACTCTTCCTGTGACGCAAAGTGAACTAAAGAGCAGAGCGTGAACGAAGAAACGTACTGCAACATGTGGAGATGACATGACACTCTCTGTCGTTATATAGCTCTTTAACGTATCTATCTCGCTATTTTGCGGATAGCCAAAGTCATTGATTTCTGAAATTGAGCTCTAAGATGATGTTCAGAAGAGCACTTGAGACCGTCGCACCATCGATGAGTTCATAAATCAAAACAAAGTTATTCTTGACAGACTCCTCGTCAACTTTTCCAAAGTAAGATTTAGCGATGGTTATGAAGCGATAGCAATATTCGAATATGAGGGCGGCATTGGCATTGGTTCTGACAAGGCGTTGATGTCGACTTGCGCGTTCGAAAACTACGATGCTTACTTTGTGACAGCAACGATGTAGAGGTTGTTGACGCGGACATGGAAGAAGCTGGTGGAACCCAAGGTGATGATAGGTGATCGCACGTCGCTGTTGGATACGACCTGGATTCTGAATACGTCCGCAATTGAACGCCTGAGACAGTGGTCTGAGCAATGACATTCAGGGGAAGAGCCAAGGAACATACTTGAAATCCGTCCGATATAAACGAGAAATGAGGACCTGGGCGAAGATGCCAAGATCAACAGTTCGGAGGGTCATTTGGAGAAGGCGCAGCGACCGACCTCTCCTTTTTGGTTAAAGATGAAGAACGCCTTGCGAACGTGTGAGATTTCTGTCTGCATCTCAAGCTCAAGACTCACCGAAATCATGACTTTAGATTGAGTCAAAGGAATGCGTGCAGTGGGAGAGGACACGCGCGCGCCTCCGGTATTGGTGACTGCCACCACCCCCCAACGTGGGGGTTATGTCCATTTGGGAAATTCCCGTAGGCACGTTCCTTCTGCCATCACTTAGGAGTTCCGGCCCCGCAGAGCGGACAAATTGAAGCTACCACCACAACCGTCAGCATTACTGTAGCAGTTCATGAAGATCCGGTGCCAGAGAATCATTCCGAGAGCTTCTCAGCATGTTTTACCTCGGTCTTGTTTCTCTGGTTAGTTGCTTCATCCTCTCGTTCGCAATTCCCGAGTACATGTTTGTAATCGGAGGCTCATACACATCAAATGTATATGACGTCTCGGCAGGTGTAAATTCTCCAACCTTGGATGGGTGAGTCTCCACTGGTCACCCATCCTCGGTCACAACAGTAAACTCATTCTAGCTTAGACGTCATCGACTGTGTTGAATTCTCGAGTGAGATGATACCCTACAAGCTGTGTGGATTGCAGTCCGTATATGCAATCAAACTGTGGTCAAGGTCTGTAATACGACAACGGTTTCAAGACCAGGCTAATCATCTGTCGATCCAGACCTTCGGAGACCTTCAATCTGGCGTGCAGTGGTGCAACAAATTATAGTGCTCCTCGCTCCGTATACTCCTACGGTATTGTAGGTGCTTTCCGACCATGTCTTTTTTCTAGCTCTGTCTACGAACTCGGTGGTCGACTAGTTCTCCTTGTTTGACAATTATCTAGCATCCAAAACCGCTAGCGCTCGGTGGAAGGCCAAGAATAGTCTGTTTGCCTTAGGATAAGCATCAACGATGTGGATAACTCGGCCGGCTCGGTTCGGGTTTCCAACATCATTTGCGGATTGCTTCTCACGTCTTGTTTCCTTCAACAGACCGATCTCATTCAATCCCATTTCTACGGGCTGATGGACCGACTTTTCTCACAGGTATGTATTTTTTTCGCGGCCTACATGATTGAACTACTTCGGAGATAGACGCTCACCGTCAGTCATGCTCTTCGATACTCAACCCCTCTTCAGCACACTTCTTGATAATTGGCAGACATTCGGCTTTGTCGACGTTACAGGATATTGTGACGCGTACGTAGATGGGACTTTTATGAGAAATTTGGGTATACCCCCATGCTCAGTTACTTGTGAGTTTGAACGTCTGATTCGACGCTCCAGCTGATCGAACGACCAGCTCAACTCGCTCCACCCATTATTTCACGGTCCACGAGTAAGTACATCGAATCAGTTTTCGGTGCTCGGGTCACTGCTACCAACATTTTTGTTAGGCGATTGCTCTCGCTGGCTACCATGCTACCCAGATTATTACATAGGTATCACACAAAATCTTGTCTCGTCACTAATTACTTTTTCTTTTCAACTTTGGCATGCAGCGACCCTTTTTCAAGTCCGTGTGTACCTCCCTTTGCGCTATCATCGGCACTCGGTTCTACACTGTCTTCTTTGACTCGTGTCTGTCATTGTTGTGAGAACAATTATTGCTGATGCCTCTGCATCTCTCATTCTGGTGTAATATCTGTGTATGTATTCATTTGACATTTATTGAATCATGTCTCATCCAATTTGCACATAGAGTGCTTCAGTTTGCTATGAACATTTGGTTTGTCTCGAAGCTGTGGGTTCTCTGCTAAAGTGTTATGTATGATTTTCAAGTTATGACTGATCACTGAGGACAAAAAATTTTGGTACCCATTGTCTTAATACATTGATCTGACAGCTACCATCAAGGTGCAGCTCATATAATCCCTTGGGCTTAATTTGGACCATCTGTCAAATTGCAGAATATGTATGTAGCATTCTTTTTCTATGGATATGATGATGAAAGCAGGGTGCACAAAGAAGCATGATAGTAGAAGGTATCACAACTACAGTATATACATGCAACATGAATCTAGTTCCAACAGGATGCCCAGTTTGTCCCAAATAAAGAACAATCAACATCATGTTGATAGGTTCTATTAGAGGATATGATCAGGGAATGAATAGGAAGACAGAAATCATGCCTATTCCAAGGGGCTATCCAGCCAAAGCAAGCGCCACCAGAAGTTTGAACCCATCCATCTTTCTCATACAGATTATCAAATAAAGCAAATTCTTCTACCCTCCATACTTTGACATAATGGTCCAGAGATCCAGAAACAATATATCTGCCATCAGGGGAATAGGCAACAGAGTTGACAAAGGATGTGTGCCCTTGAAATGGACCTGCCACAGTTTGACCAGTGGTAACATCCCAAATCCTGATTGTCTTGTCCTTTGAGCCAGATACAATGTGGATGCCATTGGGTGAATAGGCAATGGACTCAACTGAGTCTTCATGCCCATGGAAAGGACCAGACATGAGTTGACCAGTGGTTGCATTCCAAACTCCAATTGTTCCATCCTCAGAGCCAGAGACAATGCAGGACCCATCTGGAGAATAGAGAACTGATTTGACTGAAGACTTGTGCCCTTCAAGTTGAAGTGGATCTCCCATGGATTTTCCAGTAACTGCATGCCAAATTCTGATGGTTCCATCTTCAGAGCCAGAGATGATTTGAGTCCCATCAGGTGAATAGGAAACAGACCAGATTGAACCTGTATGCCCCTCCAATGGACCTGCAACCAATTGACCAGTGACTGCATCCCAAACTCTGATGGTTCTATCTTCTGATCCAGAGACAAGGCAAGTTCCATCTGGTGAATAGGCAATAGACCAGACAGGAGAGAGGTGTCCTCCAAAAGGACCAGCCAGAAAATGACCTGTGACTGCATCCCAAACCCTAACAGTTCCATCCCAAGAACCAGAAGCAATGCAAGTTCCATCAGGTGCATAGACCACAGAGAGGATTGAATCTGTATGCCCCCAGAATGGTCCTGCCATAGACTGACCCATAGTAGCATCCCAAACCTTGATGGTCTTATCCCAGTAACCAGAGACAACATGAGCACCATCAGGTGAGAAAGAGACAGACATAACAAAGTCTGTATACTCTTCAGGTTGAGTTACAGTAGACTGATTGGTGGTTGCATTCCAAACCCTGAGAGTTTGATCCTCTGAACCAGAGACAATATGAGTCCCATCAGGTGAGTAAGCAACAGACCAGACTGCATTTGTATGCCCCTCCAATGGACCTGCCACAGATTGACCAGTAGTTGCATTCCAGATCCTAATTGTCTTGTCTCTTGAACCAGAAACAACATGGGTGCCATCAGGGGAGTAGGAAACAGACCAAATTGGAGATGTGTGCCCTTGAAATGGATCTAAAACCAGTTGACCAGTGGTTGCACTCCAAATGCAAATAGTCTTATCAAGCGATGCAGAGGCAATGTGCTCTCCATCAGGTGAATAGGAAACAGAGGTGACTGCATCTATATGTCCCCTGAATGGGCCTGCAATCAGTTGACCAGTGCTTGCATTCCAGATTCTGACTGTGTGATCTGCAGAGCCAGAGGCAATGTTGGTTCCATCAGGTGAATAAGCAATAGACCAGACTCTGCTTGTGTGCCCCTTCAAAGAACCTGCCACAGGTTGACCAGTAACTGCATTCCAAACCCTGACTGTCCTATCATAAGAACCAGATGCAATGTATACTCCATCAGGTGAATAGGCAACAGTTGTGATTGAACCTGAATGCCCTTGGAAATCCACCACACCCTGACCAGTTGTCACATTCCAGACTTTGAGAGCCATTTCTGCAGATCCAGAGACAATATGGTTTCCATCAGGTGAGAAAGCAATGGACCAGATTGGTCCTCCATGCCCTTCAGATAGTTTTGCTATCAACTGACCAGTGGTTGAATCCCAAATCCTGATACACATATCTCCTGAGCTGGAGGCAATGCATGTGCCCTGAGGTGAATAGGCAACACATTGGACATAGTCTGTGTGCCCATGCAAGACATGTATCTCTGCTGGCCAACTGGTTGGTTGTCCTGATTTGACTGAGATATGCCTTTGGAGATGATCTTGCCAGAGTCCATACAGTAAAGAGCTGGGAGGTGTTTGAGGCATAGCTGATAGATAAAAATGGGGAGTTGATTTCCTGAGAACCGGAGCGAATACTTGAATGAATTGGAATGTTTCTGATGCTAGAGTGGCAATTTCTTCATCCTGGTAAGATTTGGTTCAGTGCTCATCCTTCAAATTCATATATAATCAATCTCACCTTGGTCCATTTTTTGAGAATAGTGCAGGTCTCCAAGGCAGACAGGATGAACACCAGTGGGGAGAGAAGAGAGAGGAGGCTAATGCCTTCCAACCAGTAGGGAAGATACTCCTTGAAGAAGAGTGTAACCTCACCCAACAGGTCCTGAGTAGAGTTGACTTCTTCCAAGTGAGTCATCCAGTATTGGCAAGAGTATGCCAAGTGAGTGGGGATGGCTTCCTTTATACGTTTAGGCAGATGAGGAATGGCTGCATTAAAGGTCCGGGCATCTTCGAGGTGACAAATGTTGAACCTAAGCATGTTTCGCATGCATGAAAGCAAAGCTTGTCCGAGACGCAGAGAGTGCCGTGGTTGCATACAGACATAGAAGGAATGACTGCGGGTTTCATCCAGTAAAAAGTCTCTGAATGAGGTATGGAGTGGACGGATGGGTTTCTCATCATCATGCACTCCGTCAAGCAGCGACCCCATTGGTTTGATGATATCACGGATGTTCAGGTCTTTATTCAACGGGAAAAGGGCGGAAAGGGATTTGAGAGAGAGAGGCTCCCTGAGTGAAAACAAGATTGCCATGACATTCTGTAAAGCTTGTCGAGCCTTGTCCAGGGTAAAAAGTTGGCATAGTATTGTTTGATACAGCTCGTCTAGAGGGTGGATCACAGAACTGTCATCCTTCTGCAAGAGTATATCAAGCCGCTCGGATGGACTAAGCCCAACAGCACCGAGCCCTTCAACGAAATTACATGCAGTAGACGCCCACTGGAAGAGATGCTGCGAATGTTGGACAAGCAGTCGGCACCACTCTTGATTTGGCCAGTAAGATTCGAGGTCGGTATACTGAAGGGAATGGTATATGAACTTCTGGATATCTCCGTCGACAACGTCCTGGGGGATGTCACCCATCTGCTTATGGACTACATTGGAGCCAGCGGAAAGAAGTGCGGAAAGGATGTCGCTCTCCGGACGAGCAGTAATGAGGAAGCGAAGGTTGGCAGGAAGGGAGTTCTCAGTTATTTGCTTGGCGATAGCTCGTAGAAGTGGCCGGCGACTGGCTTGATCCCCACTTTCATCAAGAGCATCGATGACGATTACCATCGGCCCAATGGCAAACAGGTTTTCGCTAGGTTCGATGATCAA
>JBBPNG010000947.1:0-14109 GCA_038091095.1 Leccinum incarnatum
CCAGATAAATGATGTAGCAGCCACAGGTGAGGCGAAAGTTGCGAGATGTGTCGACCAGGGAAGCCGACAGATCCACCGGATCCGACTCGGAAGTATGTTCACGGCAGCAGCGAAGTCAATGAGAAAAACGGGGGGCCAATATATTGTATTATCATAAACTACAGAGATTACAGATAGTATGAGATCACTATATCTTCTCGGGCGTGTTACGAGACATGTGGGTTATGTAAACTACAATTGAATCAATTCCTCGTACTAGTAAGTACATCCACTGTGGCGCAATGCGAGTCTCGACACGAGCCAATATGTTGAATCTACAGGCTCCATCTCAATCGAGATGTGTTATTACAGTAACAGTAAAGGAGCCCTACCATCCCCAACGACTTCGTCCGTGTTGCTCAGTACTAGTATAGATTCTTGATCTGGATGCCTAGTTCCCGGCATGATGCAACATCCGGACTTGGACAACAAATTCATGGGATACTTACAACTTGAAGGATACCGGTCCCCTGATGAGAGCGTTCATCGACTCGAAACAGTGCTCATCCCGTCTCCCCGGGCACAGGTTCACGTGGCCCTCTTATTCAGAGAGAGGCACCCGACGGGAGCGATGCGATGGCCCAAGAACCTTCAGGGTAACTCTGGATAGCGCTGGCAAAGCCCAGCTTCCCGATGGTGTTGGTGACATCATACTGCTCAATAAATGCGAAGAGACATAGCAAATATCTGAGGCAACCATACCAGGATACAAACCAGACATGGTCTCGGCGATGTGCAATCAGAACACAGGGTGGACTCTGCCCGTGTTATTCTCCACGCTACGCGATCCTTGCGATCTCGCTTTCGATGTCAGTTCCTCGCTGCTGTAGTTTTCGTCATGCAAAATGCAACAGTCAGACCAGTGAATGCATGGAGAGCGCAGCGGCAGCAGTGGCGAAGGCATTCAGCAACTTTATGACAGATAGGTGTGTCTCGATGGGCATGTCGCAGGTCTCATTTGCTCAATATCTCTAGAACATCACCGGCGGACCAATCTCGGAAATGGGGGATCTATTATGTTGTCGGTCCTGTCATGAAGTGCTATTTCCGTGGTACGTTTCTATCATACTATCGCACATCCATCCAGTATGTAATTCGAAACCAGGCGAAACGGATATATTTGTCAAAAAAACATCCTGCGAGCGCTGGACGCGAACCCGGATATACCTCCTCTAACCACCTACCCCCGCTCACATCCAGTGTGTCGCATCTTGGTGATGCCGGCCCACCCCATGGTCGACTATTGACTGCAGGTCACGTACCGATAATATCTCGGAATGTTAAGCTTCTTGAACGAAGACTTCGCAAAGGTACTAACATTTCTTTCAAACCTGTCCTACAGCGCCGCTCACCTTTCGCCACAGGCAGAGCAGGAGCTCACGCTTGCATTCTATAGTTGTCATATCTAGGCGCACAGAAATCAAAAGTAGCTGACCCCCTACCATCTTCCTGTGGACGGAAAACGCTGAGATGCGCTTTGCAGACGAATCTTGACCCACTTGATCCCGTTACGCTTCTTGCGCGGTCACATCCCATCCAGGATCCTGATCGATTAATTCCCCGTCTTGGCCGAAGTGTTCTTGCCATTCATAGCCGCTATCCGCACCGGTGATATCATTGCATACGATGCAGCGCTCGATCGATAGTTGGGAGCGGCGGCTCGTTGAGCTGAACCTGTGGATCACGATAGAAAAAGCGCGCGAGCTGTGAATCCGGAGATTGTTCAGACCCGTGTACGTCTTTCCCCGCACTGTTCTTTACGTTTTTGTCTTTCTTTCTGTATCCGCAATGCTAAAGCTTGGGTCACAGATGGGTCGCAAGCGACAAAAGTACGCGGATCCCCGTGACTATGTTTTATTCTTCGCTGCACATCTCCGGAACCGACGTTTTGATGGCCGAGGCCGAGTGCTTCGTCGCAAACATGATCCACAAGGGATATATGAGGGGATATATATCGCACGAGAAGATGGTCGTGTTGGCAAGTATGGTGGCCTAGGCAAGGCGAGGCACGAGCCGCGCATCCGAGTCTTTCTTGCTCTTGTCCACTTCGCTGTCCCTAGCCCGACTCGCTGCCTCGCAGCTCTGCTCACTAGCTTATTCGTTCTTTTCGCTCCCACCCACCACCCCCGGCCTCACAGCCCCCGTCCAAATCTCTCTCGCCTATGGTTTTGTCCGTGGCTGTTTCGCTCGACTCCCGTCGAGGCGTAAGCATCGCTATTCGGTGGCCCATCCCACCCACAAGCTCGCTTCACCCGACAGATCGGGCACAGTCCCGGGCCGGAAACCTGCGGTTTCGCCCACCCCGTCGTATTCATAGCACATCTGAATTATTCAACATTGTACCTACGCTCATTTTAGTATACATTCTTTCCCCCTCACTTAGCAAAAACTAAGCTCGACACGCACAGACGAACGCGTTCCCTACTAGGCTCGGAGACCGACAGTCCCCGTATGCGTCACTGTAGTGGTGCCCGGTCCATGGTCCACTGTGGCCACTTGGACCGGGAAGTCGGATGCGGCGAATATTACTCAGGCTGTTGCGTTATGATCGCGCGTATGAGCTCTGTGAACTATGAAATTCTTGCTGATATCTCGTTCGTTTGGACGTTGCATAAATCATATATGAAAAGTATGAGTCTCAAACAGATATCATGTGCACTACATAGCTGACACAGCCAGCCTGAGACGTGTACCTTTCGTAAAGGTAAAGATGTCTGGAGATGGGTGTATGCTCGACGATCGCGATGTAATTTTGGTCAGTCCGATTGCGACCTGTAATGGTATTACATTGATCACATCCTCTCACGTCCATCCACCAAAGATCAAACCTTTGGCAAAAAAAACCCTCCCGCCATGCCCCGCCCACTTGGCGACCAATTCCTCCAGAACCACGGGCACGTCCCTCAGCCATCGACTTGCCGCGATTGTCTTATCCGCACACTCCCTCGTGTTGGTGCTCGCCCTGCTCCTCCGCGGCGCCGCCATACTGATTACCCTCGTAAAACATCAGGTGCTTGCGGCTCGGGTTGCGTGGCTTCGCGGGGTGCTCGTGCGGAGCGCCTGGAGCTAGTTGTGCCGCGGAAGCGTTTTGGAGGAGAACTGTGGAGGGCGTGGAGGACGTGGTGGAGGGGACAGCACCGCCGCACGAACGAGGAAAAGAATATGCTCAGCACTCTCCCGAACTCGTTCGTATCTGCTCTTGCGTGGTCCCATCCATTCATTCCCAGGCTGTTGGCAACATGCAGGCATGGCGTGCATCAAGAGACGATAAATACCAATGTATCTGATAATAAAGTCAGGGTACGCACCGCGCCCAAACCGATGTAGATACGCCCACCGTCAAAGGTGTTTGCACAGTGTCTTTCCAAAGCCGGCCCGGATGGATGTTTTCTTGTATGGAACGAGACCAAACGTCCTGAGGCTAGTGTGTTCGATCTGCACTTGTGGGTACCACTGCGACGCTACGATGATGAGTGACGACTTGAGGACGAACAAGACCGAGTCGGTCGAAGATGTTCAACAGCGTTGTGATCTTGAGCTTGTGCCCGAGAAACACGCCAGAAAAAAGAAAAAAAGAAAGCATGACTGTACACAGGTGTTGATAGTGCGCGGACAGCTAGGTGAGCGTCAGATGGAACGGCGAATAAGAAACAGAATCGCACCAGAAAGCCTCGGGGTGTACTGCGTGCGATACCTTTCCCATTGTACAAATCGGAATCGATCTAAATATGTGGTGGAGGTCTTGGTCCGGACTTTGCCAGTCATCTGGGTGGGTCTAGACCGTCCGCGGTCTGCCTCGTGGTTGCAATGCTTGTTCGGTTCCCAGCGCTTCGTTTAACTCCTCCCACTTCTCACTTGTATATTCACCCATTTCAGAAAAAAATCTAGTCAACTATGAATCCAGCTGATACTCTCCATCCCTTGGTATCGCCGTCAGCACAGCGAACTGAAGGTGGCTCTACGGGAAAGACGATCAGCATCAAAGGTGTGCTCGTAGGACTGTCCTAGTCGTTAAAGTTAACCTTTCCTCCCTTCAGATATCGAACTGCGCGGGCGCAAGCAACGCAAGATCCTCGCGAGGCAGTATCAAGTCGAGTTTACTATAGGCGATACATCACGTCTGACGAAGAAGACAAAGGAAAAGAAGAATGGCACCACTTGGAACGACACTGTATTTCTGTGGGCAAATATTCTCCGTTCTATGCCAGAAAACTGATTTCCTTCAGTGACGGTGACGATCGTTCCGTACTCGTCGTCAAGGTTTTCCAAAAGCATGACATTAGAAAAGACGAACTGGTCGGATCTCTCTCTGATACCATCGGCAACATTCTGGGAAAATGCACTGCGGACAACGGTACGATGATATTTTATATCGTTGCGTTCTACTGATGCGATCTCTCCTATCAGTGTTTGAAGGTCCTCTTACAAACTCGATCGTTACCTCCAATGCCTCCGATCTTTCCGGGATTATGATCAAGTTTGCGGTAGCTAGTGCACCCGGGGACACTCCGAACGCAGATGGTTGCCAAGCTGTACACGCCGTCACCGAGGCTACCGAAGAGATCATCGCACTGGCCACACCGACCACCGTCGGTTTACTAGGCTCAGCGGTCAACGCTGAATCACAGGTCGTGAGCACGGTAAACACGTTTGGTAATGTGTGGGGAGGCCTGTTGGACAGGATTGAACTTTTCAACAAGATCGTAGCTGGCATCGCAGAGGTATTTTGTTCTTCGTTATCTCGCCGCCGTATGATCTCATGGTGAGACAGATCCATCCGTACGCGTCGGTTGCTTGGTCTGTTATATCCGCTGCGATTGGAGTGCGTCTCTTATTCTATCATTTCGCTGTTGGCTAATCGTTTGTTATATCGCACACAGGTATTGGTGGACCAGAAGAACCGCGACGAACGGATCATTCAGCTGGCGGCCACCATGAGGGACGTCTTCAGTTTCCTCGACGACGCCGAACCTCTGAAGGCTATCAAGACGCACATCAAGACCATGACGCTTCTGTTACAACAAGTAACAGAGTGCGCATTCTTCATCACGGGATACGCCAAGAAAAAGGACTTTTGTCAGTCGTCGTCGAACCCACGACTCTTGTCTCTTCTGATCTGTATATCCAGGGATTCGGACGGTGAAATACACGTTCTCTGATATAGATGCAAAGATCGTGGACTTCGAGGCTAAACTGAAAGAACTGAAGACCGCATTCCTGGAGGGTGTGGCAGTGCAAACGGGAGTTATTGTCGTCCGTATGATGAATACCGTGGACCATATCGGTAGGCACAATTCCTTCGAACTGTGGGCGGGCTGCTCACGGACGTGGAATATAGCGGAATTCGTCGAGCTGAGCGACATGCCATATGCGATTGGTGCCAGATATGTGCGGGAAAAAGGATGCTTGCCTGGGACACGCGAATCCTTGCTCCGCGGCATTTGCGATATCATCAACAACCCAGACCAGGATGCCCCACGCATCTGCTTGCTCACTGGCGTCGCTGGATCGGGCAAGTCTGCGGTAGCTCATTCGATTGCGCGGCTGTATGACGGGCTAAAGCGACTAGGCTCGTCGTATTGCTTCTCCAGCACGGACGTCGCGAGGCGGAACCCCCTGAATCTATTCAGCACGATTGCACGCGACCTGTCTGATCACGATCCGCAATACAAACATGCTCTTTGGGGGACCGTGAAAGACAATCGAGCGCTTCGCACGTCTACCTCACCAGATGAGCAGATCGAGCGGCTCATCATCGAGCCGTGCGAGCATCTCCACTCTATCGGACCATCGGTGATCATTATTGATGCCCTGGATGAAAGCGGGAGCCTAGCCGATCGCGGGCAACTGCTGGAAGCCATCTCTAAGCGAATTTCCGACAACACACTGCCAGCCAACCTTCGCTTCCTCATTACCTCTCGACCCGAGAGTGACATCCTCGATGCGTTTGCGAATGGTTTACATGTCGTCCATAAGCAAATGGGAGACATCTCCGAGGAAAGTGTTGACGAAGACATACAGAAGTTTATACGGTATTCACTCAATCGGTACACTGAGCTCGAGGCCAACTGGCCTAACCAAGAGTGGTGTCAATTACTTGTCCATCATTCCCAGCATCTCTTTCAATGGGCTTCGACTGCGTGTAGATTTGTTCGAGGAGTGGGTGCCTCTGGAGTCAGCCCATCGGACCGGATGAAGATGCTTCTAGAACACAGTACAGATACTATCCACCCGCTAGATGCAATATACCAAACCATTCTAGGCCAACTGTTCATGCTCAACAAGGCTCAACAATCATTCCGGGATGTGATGGCCATCATACTGGCGCTGCAGGAGCCACTATCAGTGATGTCCCTTTCTGCACTGCTCCCGGACTTCAATATTCAGGAGATAGTCAAGGCTATGGGATCATTGCTGGATGGAGTGCATGACGAGGAGAAGCCTATTCGACCACTTCGTTCCTCCTTCCGTGACTTCTTACTGGATGAAGCACGGAGTTCTACCTTTCACATTATCATCGGCACTCATCATTCTCTGCATCTTGGGAAAGCATTGGTTGGATGCATGCAAAGTATGCTGAGGTTTAACATCTGTGATCTCAAGGACTCTCGACAACCCAACAAGACTATTCCTGATCTGTCGAGTCGAGTGAAGAAAGCCATTCCCCCCCAGTTGATATACTCTTGCCAATACTGGATGGTCCACCTGGGCAACACTGCTCCTGACCAAGACTTGTTGGACAACATCTGTTTTTTTTTGCAGAATTTCTTCCCCTACTGGCTTGAAGCCATCAGTCTTCTTGCATTGGTGTTCATCTTGTCTGCCATAGAGACCTGCAGGATCTTGAAAAAATGGGCCAAGGTAAGATTGACTATCACAATGTCATGCAATCAATACTGAATGGAGATGTCAATAGAACCATGAGATTGGCATTCTAGCATCAGAGGCATCCCAGTTCATCCAAGTTTTTGCTCCTGTGCTGAGGGAATGCACCTGTCATTTGTATTTGTCAGCCATGCCTCAAACCCCCTCTGGTTCACCACTTTGTGCACTCTGGTCTAATCATCTTCAAAAGAATGTCCTGATGATCTCTGAACAGCCAACAAATTGGCCATCTGGGATCCATGTTCTGCAGGGACACACATCACCAGTCACATCTGTTGCTTATTCACTGGATGGGAAACACATTGTCTCTGGCTCTTTGGACAACACCATTAGGGTATGGAATGCAACCAGTGGTCAGCTTGTGGCAGGACCATTCCAGGGACACACAAGTTGGGTCAACTCTGTGGCTTATTCCCCAGATGGGACCCACATTGTCTCTGGCTCTCAGGACAATACCATTAGGGTATGGAATGCAACCAGTGGTCAGCTTGTGGCAGGACCATTCCAGGGACACACAGATTCTGTCAACTTTGTGGCTTATTCACCTGATGGGACCCACATTGTCTCTGGCTCTTGGGACAGAACCATGAGGGTATGGAATGCAACCAGTGGTCAGCTTGTGGCAAGACCATTCCAGGGACACACAGATTCTGTCAACTCTGTTGCTTATTCACCTGATGGGACCTACATTGTCTCTGGCTCTTGGGACAACACCATTAGGGTGTGGAATGCAACCAGTGGTCAGCTTGTAGCAGGACCATTCCAGGGACACACAAGTTATGTCAACTCTGTTGCTTATTCACCTGATGGAATCCACATTGTCTCTGGCTCAAGGGACACCATTAGGGTATGGAATGCAACCAGTGGTCAGCTTGTGGCAGGACCATTCCAGGGACACACAAGTAATGTCAACTCTGTTGCTTATTCACCTGATGGGACCCACATTGTCTCTGGCTCAAGGGATAAGACTATTAGGGTATGGAATGCAATCAGTGGTCAGCTTGTAGCAGGACCATTCCAAGGACACACAAGTGATGTCAACTCTGTTGCTTATTCACCTGATGGGATCCACATTGTCTCTGGCTCAAGGGATGAGACCATTAGGGTATGGAATGCAACCAGTGGTCAGCTTGTAGCAGGACCATTCCAGGGACACAAAAGTTATGTCAACTCTGTTGCTTATTCACCTGATGGGACCCACATTGTCTCTGGCTCAAGTGATAAGACCATTAGGGTATGGAATGCAACCAGTGGTCAGCTTGTGGCAGGACCATTCCAGGGACATACAAATTGGGTCAACTCTGTTGCTTATTCACCTGATGGGACCCACATTGTCTCTGGCTCAAGGGATGAGACCATAAGGGTATGGAATGCAACCAGTGGTCAGCTTGTGGCAGGACCATTCCAGGGACACACAAGTACTGTTACCTCTGTTGCCTACTCACCTGATGGAATCTACATTGTGTCTGGCTCTTATGATGGAACCATGAAAGTGTGGAGAGTGGAAGACCTTTTCACATTTGGTTCTTTATATGTGCAAGATGGATGGATACAATCATCTGACAGTGTTCTCTTTGGTTGGATTGCTTCCTGGAATAGGCCTCATTTTTATCTTCCTGCTTGTGACTTAGTCATATCTTCTCATGGGTCCTATCAGTCCAAAGTGGATAGATCCTTGTTTGGAGAGTCATGGATATCTTGCTGGAAATGATTAATTTACTTGCTTGAATGGTTATGGTTATGACACATTTTCCTGTGCTTCTGAATACTATATTGCTGGAATTCATAAGAGTCAAAAAAAATGAGGATGACATTGAGAATAACCAGAGGCAGACAGTTGTCAAGAGGGACAAAGATGAAGTCAGTGAAAGATAACTAAATGTGCAGACAACACTGTAGAGATATCAATTCTCAATGTGAAGCTCAATCAATGAGCTTAATGATGCTCTGAGTAGCACAGTCAACAGGGAACACAAGACGTACGCAAGCTGGTTTGGGAACCCAGACACCGGCATACCCATCCCCGTTGAACAAATCAGTGCGGTCAGGAAGATAAGCAGGTTCGCGGGACTGCAGGGGAGGTCTTTGCCCATTTGTTGTGCAATCGGTACCAGGAGAACACTCGCTATCGTGTGGCTGATAAATGTCGAAACAACCTGCAATTTAATTCTTCCCTCGTAGGCCTCATTGTACGTATCTCAATCTCTCCGTCCCAATCCGGCCCACGCGCGAGCTGCCAGTAGCTCGCCAGCAGGAGCAGCCAGATCAGTACGATCGAGATGATCGACACGGGGAGCGCGACGGCGAACCAGCTCGCCCAGTCGAGTTGCGGGTCCATGAACCCGATGGCAATGAGGTTCTGGGGCGAGGAGATCGGGGAGCTTTGTCCACCAATATTAGCGGCGAGTGCGATTCCGAGCTGTGCATGTGCCACAACCGTCCGAAGAGGTGGTTCTACATGGGTAAGATGGACCGTCATGGACGCACGATCAAACACGGCGCGAAAGACGCCATCCCAGGTGACGTTCGAAGGATGGGCTGTTCAGGAACTTAGAGAGTCAACGGACGGCACGGCACTAAGCGGACATACGCAGATCAACGTGAAACAAAGTACTGGTGCAGTGACATTACTGAAAATATATGTCGGTCGCCACTCGGATAATCGAAAAAACAAGGAGGCACCTAATCCACATGCTGGCAAAGCATGACACGAACATAAAGGCCAAAAGGACTGTTCGCGGCTTCGATCCGGCCATGCTCAACAAGCGCGTGATCAGCATCCGACCAATGTTCGTCTTGCTCGAAGCAGCGGAGATCGTCCAACCACCGATCAGAAGCATGATTGTGGGCGAAAACATGACCGAGAATACGTGCCTAAGTGGCATACTAATCAGTGACGTGCCCAGGTGGCGATTTCACAGCATACTTGGTGGCGTCAGGCGTTGACAGTGGAACCAGATTTTTATTGTCCGGACGAATGACCCCAAAAACGACCAAAAGAAGTCGATGTTACGAAGGGTGGGATTGCATATCGTCAGATCAAGCGTCATACAATCAAAACGACGCATAGACCTTGAATGCCCACGAAATTGTACTGGTGATCAGGATGGCAAAGCATTTGTTTGCTTCTGAGTTTGGGCCGTCCTTGACAAACTGGATCGGGGTGAGAGCAACGAGCAAAGTGATGGCGATGATGGGGGAAATTCTCTTGTGCTTCAATCTGAAGCCGCCGAGCGGGATTGGGAAGTTGATGATGCCAGCCTCTTCCTCCGGGACGAGGATACCTTCACCATCCATATCGGAGGCGTCCGCTGCACCGTAGCGCTCCTGTGCTGGCATCTGGCGCCATATCGTGCCGCGCTCCCAAGCTGTGCGCTTGCTGGACTTTGAGCTGCTGCAAGGCGGCTCAAGTGTCATCCCCTGTGACACATTGAGCATATAGGGAAACAAGACGGTCGATTGCAGCGATGAGCTTGTCCTTGGAACTCTGAAGGAATGGATGTCGCGACTCCACGATATTATGCATATATCGATCTTGAAGCTATAGTCTAAGTCAGCTGGGAATACCCAGCAAGTGGCAACGACCGACCTCATTATATGTCACCTTATCACCTTTCAACCGGGTCAGAAGACTGAATGCGCTGGGAAATGTTTTTTCAATATCAATATCTTTCGGAAACCAGAGTAGTTTACCTCTACATACGACTTTAGAGACGAGAAGGAGACAAAGAGGTGGGTGATTCTGCGCTCGAACAAGAGACGGACGTTCCAAACGTAATCAGTCCTGGCAGTCCATACAGTCTCGGCTGGTAGAGATGTTGAATGCTGTCCCTCATGTTCATGAACCTTCCTGCCATCCGCCCCATCGGCGACTTGCTGGTGCTGTTGGCACGCGGTCGACAAGATGGATGGGGGTCAAGGCTGCGACCGTCTTTAGTGGAAGAAGTATTCCGAGCATCGACCGGCGCAAGCTGAGCACCAGTCGACCCACTGCGTGGCCGGTAACTAACGGAACTGGACTTTCTCCGACGTCGTTTCGGGGAAGCTTGCTCCTCGAAACGAACGTGTTCAGCGATTATATGCTCGTCGTCGTCTTCATCGTCGTCGTCTTCGTCATCCCCATAGTGCTCGTCGGCCTCGAGGCCAGCTATGTCCTGCTCAATGACGAGGTCCTCGAGCGCCTGCAGTTCGTCGAAAAGCTCCTTTTCCTTTTCTTCATAAAAAATAGATATCTTATGAGTTCCTGGTCGAGTAGCGGTACAAAGACGGCGTCTATTGAGGAAAAGTCGGGTCGTGCGCTCGTTGGCCTCGAGGTCGACATATGAGTGACTGAGGCGGTGGTGTTCCTTTTCGAGCTGGTAAATGAAGACGTCATAGCTGGAATGTAGTCAGGAACATGCGGATGAAACAGAAACTGCGACGCACGCGATGTACTCGTCCCACCAGTCTGCGACGGCATTGAACTTGAGTGTTGAGCTGTCGTGGGTTAGTGTCGATACAAGAAAAGAGAGCCTGACTCGGAACATGCCACACCTGTACTTCATTGCGATTTGCGAAGGTGTCCTTTGACGCGTCGCCCGCCTTACCCGTTGCCTTCAACAGCTCTCTTCCCTGAGGATTATGTCGCTGCAGGACTCGGCGAAGACGTCGTTGCTGGGCCCTCGACCTCCTCAAAATCAAACTCCAGCCTCAACCTCCATTTCGTGAAGGGATCGGAAAATGAATATGGACCGCTGTGCACGGCATACACGCCGACGTAGGTCCAGTTGGGGTCTCTACTTTCTCTTGTACTCGCGTGTACGACAGACTCCAGGTGAATTTAAACACGTACTTATATTGCTCCTTGGCCCATCCACAACTCGTTGGCTCTCGCTTCGAACCGAACACGGAGACAACCTGCAAGTTGATTCAATGACCATGATCGGTCGGGATGACCGGATGGACAAAGGTCGAGGGCTTGTCCCCCGAGGACGATGGCCTCGGTGAGGTCCGTCATGTCTCGAGGCCGCCTGTAAAGATCGGGAGATAGCTTGCGAGATTGCTTGACGAAGTTGCACGAAGCGGGTGCCTTGACATGCGGAGGTCGAAGGCTTGTCTCCCGAGGGTGATGGCCTCATAGTTGAGTTAGTGAGCTCCACCGCAGGTGGTACTGCCTCGCTAATGTGGTCCGTCCGGTCTCCGAGTTTCTCATGCTTGACTCGAGAGAACCGCTTTTTGGCTGACATGGATGTCATCTCACTGCAGCTCTTCTCGCAGACAAAAGGAATAAGCACCTTTTGGTTCATCTTGTCTCGCTGATGCAATGGTGGGAGGGGGGTAACATTGGAAACAAGAAAGTGAGATACTTAGCGAACGATCGTCTGGACGTCCGCCATGTCCACCATGTGAGCCGCCGAGCCCTCGCCGCAGCGATTGCTGCTGCAGACTCTTCCTCGTCCACGTGCCCCTTCCCTCGGAGTCGTTGGCTTCTCGCCGCATCGAGGACGGCAGAATTGCCGACAAGCTCCACGTGTGATCCAAGGTTCTCAGGTCCAATTTGTGAAGTAGTAGTGACCTGGCACTTTCACGACGTCTCCACCCACATACTGACATATATCATCACAAAGAGACCGAGCTCATCAACTCTTCCGAGGTCAACCAGGCGTTTGCCAACAAAGCTCCGAGCGGATGTCGTTCTCAGTTGGAGCCAGACTGGGTACCATAGGCAACTTGAAGGTAGAGGTTGATGCCGCAAAGTCGGCAATGCTTTGTACTGCCATATCAAGCTCCATGACATGCACGACAGCCAGCGAACATACCGAATGGCCTCGTTAGACATGAGCGCTAAAATTTTACGACGAGCACGTACCTTGACTATCGTGGCTGTGCTGCTCTTCTGCGACTACACTTCGACAAGTATCATAAACGCGCTCAGTCCAGAGCAGCATCTATTACTCAACAGCATTTCTCTATGCATAATGCCTACGCTTCAATCAACCCGGGCGTGGCACGTTCCCTAGCAAATGCTTCACCAAGTCGCCACTCGACTTTCATTGGTATCCGAAACTACTTCAGGAGCCTAGCCAGACAAGAATTGCGTTCTCGTCCACCTCGTTTTCATGGGTTTTCTTCATCGGCTGCCAATTATGCCGCTACCGCTGCATACCTCAAGCCATCCCAATACGAGCTTCCGACGGACGTTTATTTCTCTGAAAATTCCCCGCTGGCTCCCTCCCCTCGTTTTGACTGGCGACTGAGGGCTACGTCGCGCTGCCCCCGCAAACAGGATCCGCCAGGAAAACAAGACGGTCCAAGAGTATACATGAAACGCGTCGTTCCTTCTTACATGCAAGTGCAACCGGGCGAACCACTGTACGAAGAGATCCAGGCCTACCATGATCGGCAAGCTCATTTCTCCCGAGGGTCGACACCGCATGACTGACTGCCGTTGAATCTCCACACACAGTTTTTTGCCACTACTGGAAGCGGAACAAGCGGAAGACGAATCAGTTCTTCGTGATCGTCTCTCGGCCTGGTCGTTATCCCGCTTACGTGAGGAAGGTTACACCATCACAGACCTCGACGCGTTTTGGGTAGAGGCCCCGCAGTTTCGGGACCCGATCGCGTGTTTCTCTCTGGGTCCAGGCATAGCTTTGCCGGAACACAGATTCGGGTAAATGTCTCCTTCCAACAGCCTATGAGTCATACTCATCTTGCTTGCGCTAGAAATGGGACCCAGGTCCTGCTGTCTCGCCATGACCCTCTGCAAGAAGTGCCTTTGCGTGGTACGGTTATCGCGAACAACGCTACGCAGATTCGCGTGATATTCAACCACAGGTTTGATATCGGTGATGGTCAGTGGCGTCTTGATGTCGGCCGGTCGAACATTGTTTTCGAACGGATGCGCGCTGCTATTTCGCACTTCAATCATGATCCGGAAGTGTTGGAGGCTGGTCAGACGCCAGACAGGCAGTTCGTCTTACAGGGCACCCATCTTCGTGATGTCCTTCTCCGCTCGTTTTCTCCGATATCTGCCTCTCTGCATCAGCCCTTGCAAGCTCCTGATGAGGTCCAGTATGTCTCGCATGAAACATTGGAACACCTGAGTCAAGACGAGCGTGAACACGGAGGTGCATTCAAGGACGACATGAGGATCCAGAGCTGGACGCGGCGGTACGCACAGACAAAACCGATCACAATAGACGG
>JBBPNG010000948.1:0-14091 GCA_038091095.1 Leccinum incarnatum
TTCATATCAATATTACTTTCAAATTTTCACACCTGAAAAATGTGTATAAGAAAATTTCATACTGTTATTTGTCATTTTTCATGTACTATAAGCAACCCAAAAATGTCATAGTCCCCGGTGTGTTAGTTAGTTTGTCCTCCATAGAGCTCTCACACTCCACAATAGGACAGAAATTGATTTTTTTTTTTAAAAAAAAAAATCTCTTCTCTTACTCGTGTACAGTGGGGGAAGGAGCACAGTCATGCTTATCAAAGGCAGACCCTGAGGTGTGTATATTGCCTCCTACATCCCCCTGTGCGGGTTGTTTAGCCATCTACACATTCGTAGATTTTTCATCATCAACGATGGAAGCCCTATCGACTTTTCAATCTCGCATGGTAGCAACGCCGCACAGCCCGGACAGGGGAAAGCGGAAGCCCTCATTGAAAGGGTGAGGGAAATTAGATTTCCGGTCTAGACATTGTCTGATTTCTTCTTCCTCGTCGCCCGTACTGCGCGCACAGAAACAATATCTCAACGACAAAATCACGGACAACGTATGGAATACGGTGTGGTTCTTTGGGGCTTCCGTCGCGTCCGCACCAGTGTCTTTCCGCTTGAAGAGTAGAGATGGGGGTTATCCTTGGGAAGACATCCGCGATGCCTACTTCTCCCGCACTGCGGCGCTCGAAGCTACGGGGGAACTGGATCATACATGATGCATGATGCGTCTACAATCTGATGCGATAGCGCGGGGAAGGAGAAGGAAATGATGTTTACCGCGTTAAGAGCGGACACGGGCCGTAATGATGAAATCGTGATGACTATTCTTGAATGGTTGCGATCCAGAACTCTGGATTGATTCTCGTGAAACTGAAGGGGGTGAGCAGGGCGGCTCTTTGAGAAACATGGGCGCAACATTGCCGGGGTTTATCGGCACCACTTCGCCCCACTTCTTCCCTTTCTAGTCAGTGGCGGCGACCAGATTGATGATTCCGATGACCAGGACTGATCAGACGTATTATCGGCTGCTCAACAATGGCACAGTGATGCCTTTCCGGGGCGGGGTAAGTCCACCGTTCTTCCATATCATATACGCGACTTCGATGATCTGCCGCGGACATCGCGTTGCAGGTCCCCGGACCCCCAGGGCCCAGAACCGCTTTTACAAGGTGTGTTGGATCACTGAGAGAAGGTGCCGGTAAGACCTTGAGAAAACCAAGTTTCACTATTACATAAATACATATCTCATATATGCTAAGATCAAGGCGAGGCCCCAACGCTCTATTGGCGATTCGATCCCGTCTTTGCTTTTTTGCTTTTTTGGTTGTTTCTCAACCATATGGTGGCAATAGGAAGCCTAGTTTCCATGCCCCTGACCCCACAGGGGTTTCGAAGACGAACCCGTTTGATGAAACTGACAACGAACAGAATTCTAATTCTCAATGAAACGTATGTCGTTCAAACGTTCGTTCCGCCGACTGCACCTGTACCCTTTTCTTAATCGCCGCTCTCTAGAATATTACGAGATAAGTAGCATCGTTCAAACGCTTCATCTCCGGTACAATAGAACTCGCCTCTTTATCTTAAACGTATAGGCAATTTGCGCCAGCGGGATCTGGATCATCCCGGAGAACCGCCGCGCGCGCCACAGCTCCTATCTTTGTACACATCGAAGAGGCGACTTGAATACGTTTTGATCGTAATGCATCCATATGTATCTGAATTCTCGCACGAACTGTATGATGAGTCGGTCGAACGTACGTGTTCTCTCCCTAGCCTATGATACGGCGTCTACGATAACGACCCGTTAGCGAGATTAAACATGTCATCGCGTATTTGCATCCGTCGCCCTCACCTGAACGAGTGAAGAGTAGTTCTTCCTTGACCTTCTTCCTTCAATATCACCGTCGCATGGGTCACCACTGCCACTGGAACCTTCTGTATCATCCATCCCTACGGTTCAAAACTTGAAACGTTTCAGCTCCCTCCGAGTCTCTCATTCCTTGTTTCTACCCATGGGCGGTGTGCGCCAGCGGGATCTGTAGTGCCTGGTAAGAAGGTTCACGGGAACCGATTGATCGAAGAGCGCTGATAAGCGATTGCGGAACTCTCCATCTCGACAACCGAGAGAACGGGCCCATCTGCAAGGTGAAATGCGGGGATATGCGGCCCTGCTTTCATGTACATCATTTGTACACGTGTACATAGTACGTACCAGAAGTACAGTATGTAATTGGAATTTGTATTTGCAGCACGAGTTCGTCCTTCGAAGGGCGTTCGGACCTTTTCGATGTACGTACCGTAAGGCCCCATGATCAATATCATTAGGCACAGCGGCTGGATGAATAAGTTTAGGACAGACACCTGAAGGTAATATGATGTGTCATGCCATAAATGATGTGCCGGCGCCGCAAGGACCTGCGGTTTATAGCTTAGCTTCTGCTGACAGAAAGGATCATTGGCTACCAGCCGGTGCCAGTATCGTATCAGAACAAGAAAACAACGCATACAATTCAGCTTCGGTCGATATGTACATACATCCATCCTGTCAATACACACTCTTCGTACATCTCCAAGCTAACCTACAATTTCATTCGGCCACAAGTCTCGAATTTGGATCAAGGAAAACTGATATGATCGCCAACGCAACGTTTACTCAGTCGTCGAAAGGTAGTCCTGGAGGACTTCGTCCCACGAGTAGTAAGGCTTGTTAATCCTGCCCGAACGGCCGGGTTCCGGAGTAGCGTTGACCGGCGCTTTGAAGAACCACTTGGTGCTGTTACGGTAAGATGAGTGAGTCATGCTCGTGTGAACAACTCCAAATGATGCTTACTTCCACACGTTATCTTTTAACGCAGAACCGATTAAGAAGATGCACTGTCCAGGATGAAAGAGGCTCACCAGTTACACGGTCGTTCGTGTAGTTGAGCTAGAAACGGATGAAACGGTGCACGAACGCACAGAGGACGGACTCACATTCGAGAATGAGACGATTGCTTTACCAGCCGATGGTCCAGCACTCTGACTGCCACGGGAGGTGGAGAAGTCGATCGGTGAACCATCATTGATGACGAAGAACCTGCGTGATGGTCAACGAGAACAAAATACTAATATGTTACCTACTCACCTCAAAGTCTGGCGCTGGTAATTGTGACTGTACTCCTTACCCCATTGCACACGGGTGCTGGAGGCGACGGTGTTCGTAGGAGGATAAGGATAGGCGGGGTCCGGTAAGATCACCGCGCCGGGCGTAAGCAGATTAAATTCAGCCCAGTCTGGGAGTAAAATCAGTGACCCTGCGAATGCATGTAGAACCAACAAACCCGTTTGGATGTCTATAGAAACAGCCGTCTTGTAAACGTCTGGATGGCCGACAATCCACATGAATGCGTCGTAGAGTTGATTCGCATAGAGTCTAAGCAGGGGTTCCTTGGCGTACTTCATCAGACTCCACAGTTCAATGACCTGGAAGTTCAGCAGCCCTGGATCATGATTTTGGATAGACGCGATCCATGCCGTGTAGTCTGCATACGTTCCATCGGTATTAGCTAGCTTCGAACGATCACCGCCACCCGAAACTGTCACTAGATATTGAAAGTACTCGGAAAATTGTTTGTACTGGTTCTGGCTCTTGACAGAAGCGTCGAAAACTCCACCAGAAGGAATGCCATTAAACTTGGCTTTCACGTCGGTGTTGAACATCTGGTTAACATCTGCAGACTCGTTTGAAGCCCACACTTTCTGTTGAGATTGTGTTAGCAGCCTGATATACTACACGCCCCAGAACTTACTAGTGGATACCGAGCTCCGTAGCCAGCGTTTATGATGACATGCGAACCATGGTCACGAAAGAATTCCTTGTACTTTCCTACGCCGACCGAATCAGATGAATCGAATGATGGGGGAACTCCGGTGAGTGCAGTGACCAAGGGGCCCTCGTTGAGGGATTCGCCGTAGTCCCGAAGTCGTGCGCTATATGATCCCTCTGTGTAGCTAAAAAATGCATACTGATGAGTGGAAAGGAACGACTTCCGGGCTGCGAAGGCCCCCGAAGTCGTACCAGACACGGCGAAGTAACGGAGAGGGTAGGAGGCATCATCGTTGAACTGGTTTGCAGCATCCGATCCAGTTCGGTACGTGATGTATTCGCCTCGGACAGGCTGATTGTCAGATGTGACCGAAACATCCACCGGAACGCTATATTTTTTCCCGTCTAGTTGAAGCAAGGTGTAAACTTGGCAACCATACAATTCCAACAATATGAAATACTCACTTACTTCAACCTCACGAACACTGCTGAAGTCGATGGTAAGGAGTCGCCTCCGGTAAATTACATAATCGTCAACCTTGTAAGTCATGGTCCATCAGCGATAACATGACTGGGACAAGGAGGGGTACATACTGCCCCGATATCGAAAGGGGTGATGTCCACAAGATTGATAGCGTATCCAAGGCGGTCGACGGCTGGGAGGTCTGCCATAGTGTAGAATCTCTATGAAGAATGAGAGTCGTTGGCGGATCCAGAAGTTTCGTGAGGTGCATATTAAGTATGGGCTTGAGAGCGCATATAATATGCACAAAGGGAGGTTCCAGGTGTTCAAGTCAGCTTCCATACCGCCAAAATTGAAACGGCGATCTGTGGGACTCGATTTCAGGGACTCAAAGCTCCGTAGGACTGGTCCACAGAAGCTGGGCGTGAGATTCGTCATTGTGATGAAGTGTCACGATGTGGATATTGATATGAAAGTGCTGGAATTCAAGTAGATTCTTAGAAGGTACGGTCAATAACACGAGGCAATGGAACGCAGAATGCCGCTGCATCACGTACTAAATGCTCATATATGGTCGAATGAGAAATTCTGGGGATACATTCAAATTTTTGTTTTAGTCACAGCAGAGAACCAGAACCCTGAATTTAGTCAGTGTCTGAGTTGTTGCCTGACCGAGTGGATGGCCGAGTGAGTTACGTGACATGGAAATGTGCAGAGACAGTCCTTAGCTTGATAACCAGGTTTTTGCTCTCGTTTTCCGTTTTTCTGGAATAACGATGGAGTGGCCACAGAGCCCACAGTTGTGATCCAACTTCAAGGCGTGTGAGAGGCCGCTGCCGAAGTGATTAGTCATCCAGATCCAAGTTGGTTCAAGCCTTTCGTCCGCCGGAAATCACATACTGTATACCCCAGTTCTGGTTTGCTATCAGCGCCATTCAGTGCCGAAAAGCGACGGTGCAATATCTGAAACTTCTTGTTCCTGCCCGTGAATTTCATCCACCTCACCGCACCTTCTAGAGCAGCCACTGTTTCGGATGAGTTTGCCCACTTTGATTGCGACTGAAAGGAGCAGCATTGCCCGGCGACTTCTTCACGTCAGAACAACCGCCTCGCGATCTATCCCACCCATGACTAGTGATCGGTTCAGATTCGCCTACTTGAGTCCGTGGGAGCATATTTACTTGGGCTTGGAGTCATGGGTTAGGTTCAACATCTCCCCCCTGATTGTTGTTGACGCTTCTCACAGAATGTCTATCAAACCCGATGATTCTCCCCAGTTCCCGCCATTGGAATGGCTCGGATTTGGGATGGACCTCACTCGCGTCAATCCATTTGACTTCCAGTCGGTAGGCGCGAAAGCACTACACTGGTTGTATTTACTTTAGCTTCCCAACCCAGGTTGTCTCGTCCAAGACCCGATTTCCCATTGTCGATGTCGGAAAAGAGACAAGAACACAGACTGTGACGATTGGTATGGATTTTTTGTTGTTACGACACGCTTTTCTGACTATAAACTACTCAGGCGGCGTCGAATATGAGATCCCTAAAATCGTCTCTGCCTCCGAGGACAATAGTACCCAGGGGCTCAGTAGAACGTTCCAAGACGGCAATCTTGCGGTATCTGCTTTACAGGACGATTCTGCTCTCGCATATCGTCTTCTCCACATCACTACAGGCAACAACTCTCTTTTCCCTCTCAATAAGTCTTTGCCCACGAAAAATCAGTACTATTTCTTTGTCAACGATCACTCTGTGTACAGTGGGAGGCTACGAGACTACGTTGACTTCATCAACGAAGAGGAACTTCTAGAACACGTATCCAAGCTTACAGCCTTCAATTCAGAGAATCCTGATGTGGTTCAAGCTTACGTCGAGTTTTTCAACACTGTCGGAAGCCACTTTGTATCTTCCACCAATTTCGGGGCTCGTTTTCAGTTGGTTTGTATTTTGGAATCTCTTCACGCTCCCTCTCATTGATTTACAAATAGAAAGTCTGGGCTTCGAACAAGTACGAAGAAGTCAACAATAATTTCGTCCGGGACGTCACTGCGAGCGTCAAGGGTTTGAATGACGGAGGGGATTTTGACAGAACCGTGTTCAGAGAACTACAATACAGGATTTTCAACAGGATTTCACAGCGGATTATTAGGATCCGTGGGGGAAATACGAACTTGGCTGACTCTCTGGCAGATTCCCCAGACTTCTCCACTTTCCAACAGTGGACGGACTCGATCTCAGGCAATCCGGAGTTGGTCGTCTTCGGAGCGTCCGAACTGTGGACTCTCCTGCGTGACGCAAACAACGCGAAGCTCAGGGCCATCGCTGGTGACCTCCGTAGTGCGTTCGAATACATCTCGTCGTTGCGAAAAGGAGTCCCCGATGATAAGCATACTTGGGTCACCTTCGAGACGGAGTCCGATCGGGCCGAGTTTGGGATCCTAACTGCGAATGCTGTCATTGGTGGAGGTGATAGCAATCAGCTAGCTTTGCCGCAGTCACTGTCCCTGGGACCTCCTAAGCTACACTGGGGTTCGTCAGGCTCTACTTTGCAGCATCTCGTCGCCGTGTAAGTCTATCACGCGTGTTCAATTCGATTTCGGTGTCTCACGCGTTTCAACAGGTTCGAGGTTATCAACGACGGTACGCCCATCGATATCTACATCAGCTCTGGTTCTGGATATGCCAAAGTTAACATTCTTGGGGTATGTTTCTTCACACCTTCCGATCCTATTGACTTACTGGGTCGCAATGCAGGAAGAGTATGAAGCCAAGGGAGGGATCAAGCGGTACTTTGGTGTTCCTGTCTCCTCCTGAGTCTCTGTCGGATGTATGCCTGCAACGCCTGTGTAAGATGTCGAAGTTGATTGTTCTTTGTACTACCACTACCGAGTTCTCGAAATTGTTGTAAAAGTTGTCTTGAATGGAAGCAAAAGAAAGTCCTGGCTCGGATGATTATTATTTTCTGCCGCCACCTGCCAAGTTCTGCGAGGTCTAACTGCGGCCAGGGCTCGAAGAAGGCACCGGGATCGAACGTTCATCATTGCGCCCACACTAGTACTGTCGTTCTAGAGATTGGCGACAGTTGAATTTTGTTCCTGAGAACAGCGGAGCATCTGACCTGTTAATCGACCGCCTCAGCATGAGAAAAAGAGAACGCAGAACGAGAAGCCAAAGAAGAGTAATCTCCGCTAGCTCCCGATGTAAACCAGATCGTACCTGTACGAGCGATTGGGAATTTATGAGCGCTCTAGTGTCACACTTTGTAATAGTTGACAGGGGCGACCCGATTTGATCAACAACGTCAATAAATCATGGCCGCAGGCGTAAGACAGATCACAGATAGAACGGTCGAGACTCTGCCGCGTCCAATTCGAAGCAAAGCTGTTGGAAGACCGCATCACGACTCACGAAGCACGGAACATGCCGAGACAACGGCTACTGCCCGAATCAACGGGTCACGCCACAGAATTTTTTACAGCCTTAGATCAATTCGGTCAAATGGCAAGTAAGAATCGAGCGGCGGTGACTCGGACCATGATATTGACAACCTCCACTATGTAATACCAGATGCTCCATGCGTTTCTTCTGCGGCGGCGCAACTGCGTAACTCACCTTATTGAGAAAGGACGTCCCGAACTCACGTTTTATTGCACCCTTGATCAAAGGCACTTTGGTACAGATTCGTGCGTTTAGTTTCAGGCTGACGTATTTCGGTGTCGTACTGACCTGGAATCAGACCTTCGAGAACAGAAGCATGTCGGTCGCTCAAAACTCACCTCGCGTGATGCACTTCTGGAATCTTCGAGGTGAGGCGACCAAGATCACTGAAGTTCTAGAAACTATGATCACGGAATGAGAAGCTCTCCCAAGAACGCCGTGAGTATATTTCGTATGACTGAATCAGGGCTCATCCAGAGAAACATAACCAGTCGCCGTTCTAATCTCTTGGAAGAGTCATAATTCTCTTCGGAGTTGTATAGATGTGACACTTCCCTATGCGTCGTTTGAATCAAGTGAGCAATCCAGATCATCGACTCTGTATATAAGCAGCGACCTCTACCTGCTCGTTAGTCTAGTTCCTACTTGCAAAACCCTCAAGTCTACTCGAATGAGCGCTGTAAAGTTATCCGAATTCAAAGAATTTCCTGCATGTGATGTCCTCGGCTACAGCCTAGACTTCACTACAAGTGGTTCGACAGACATAAAATCTGTTGGTATTTCAAATGGTCTATTGTTTGACAATGCTGACGCCCACCTCGCCTCGCCTTCAAGGTCATCGCCGCCGTTAGGAGAGGCCGCAGAATCATCAGGTACTATCCTGATGAAGACACAAGAAAACTTGAAGTTGGCAAGTATCTACTACGAATCTTAAGTTCTGTCTCATTACTGAAGGCTGGTTTCGTAGGGGGGGTCGTTTATGATGTCCCGCGGTGCATTGGCATATCCGATTATAACAACAGCGATGGAAACTATGTGACTTACAAGAACGGGGTGGAAACGGCCTCAGCACTCAAAGTTGATACCTCCCTTTCCGCTCGCTACCTTGCTGTATCCGCAAGCACTTCTACCTCGTATTCCATCGAAAAGACGTACAGGAGAGAAGACCAATTTGCGTTGTACAGCTTCAATACTGATACATACCTGGCTTCGCTCAGAGATTACTCCGACTTGCTCAACGAGTCGAGCCTCCTAAATCGGCTCGAAGACATGGTGCCCATCGGAGACGGCAGCAACGACACCATTGTTCAGGACTGGAAGGACTTCTTCGATTCTTGGGGCAGTCACGTCATCTTGAATTCTGGATTCGGTGCCAGATTCCAATTGGTGGGTTGGATAATATATCCCATATCCCGCTCCGTTTTATTCACCTTGAGATCGTCAGAACGTGTGGGCGTCCAACTCGTCGAGTTCCGTCAACGAGCGGTTCTCGACTAGTGTTACCGCTGCATTCAACGGCATCGGCTCGGGCGGCCAGTTTGATGCCTCTGTGATGAAAGAATCGCAATACAAGACGTTCTCCGAGTACATGCAGAAGCAGGTATCCGTTGTGGGTGGCAACCCTCAGATTAACAGAGAACTCAGTGCAGACCCCGCACACAACGAGGTCTTTGTGAGGTGGGCCGCCACCACCGCCGAAGACTCTTCTATCACGAATCTGAACGTGGCCGCGCTGTGGGTCCTGATGAAAGACGCGAACAAGTCAGAAGTCCGAGCTGCCGCTGATATGGTCAGGAACGCGTTCGACTATATTGTCTCAGTGCCTGTTCCGTACAAGACGGACGTGGTCTTCGACATACAAAGCGACTGTAAGTTTGGCCGTTCCTTGCAACGGGTGAGTGTATAACACACCTGACGAAACAGGGGCCGAATTCAACCTCTTGGCTCCGGATGCCGTTATCATACCTAACCCTCAATATCCGTTCCCGTCCATGACGGTCGCGTCGAACACTCGGGTTCAGTGGGGGAGGGAATATAGTCACCAATACGAAAGGAAGACGCTCAGGTGATTACTGCGTTCCGCAGTGTTGATCGCAATCGTTGATTCAATATCGTGCCCCTAGGTTTTCCGTCGTGAACGACGGCTCTCCCATCGATTTTTCCATCTCTCATGGAACTGACGGCGGAAAACCGCGCGAAGGGAGAGCAGAGGCCCTCATTGAGAGGGTGAGTGATCTGCTGCTACGATTGCCAGTTCTCAGCCAGTTTCATTCATGCCGATTGTCAGGCGAACTATATGAACGACCAAGTAACCGGTACGTCGATCCACTTCCCCTACGGGACTCTTCTATTGCAGGACGCTGATACATGCAACAGATAACAAGTGGAACACCGTGTGGTTCTACCAAAAGCGCGTCTCCGCTAAACCAGCGACGTCGAGGTCTAACCTATCTCGCACGCATACCCCGTGGGATGCAGTCCTCAAGAAGTATTTGGAAGACATTGACGCTGGCGATTGGGTGTGATCTGTTGTCGATGCGCCTCCGCACGCAACCATCCAACAGCCTCGTATGTGTCAGTCGAGAAAAATATTTTGCGTTGTCGTTGTAGTCGTCATGTGTACGAATAAGAATGAGTGTAGATCGTATTGTTGCAATGGAAAGATGATGTATGAATTGCCCTGATCATGATCGCAAACATTATAATGATAACGCGATTCGCGAAGAAGGATATATCATGGATGTGTATTCGTCCGGTTGCTTGATTCAGATCCTTCCCGTGGTACGGAGATGATAACCATAGTATGAATTTTCAAGAAACGTCCCTCTATTCAATCACTGCCCACCCACAGGTTCACGACTTCAAAAAGGGACATGCAAATTGTAGCGCATATGAATCCCCGATGGGGTAGACGTCGATACCTGAATTGTGTACACTAGACCACACCTAGCAGCATCATTTAAATTTCATCGGCAAGAGGGATTAATTTCACATTATCCTACGCAACTCGGTCGACGAAAAACGATGTGCAAGGAGCGATAATTCTCGAAAGTTGAAGCTACCAGTAGGTACTACCGCCGTTCGCATCAGTAGTTGGAGTCGTCCATTGAACGAAGTTGAAAGCATACAGGCTCTTTGCAAATTGTGGGTTCCTCGATCGTATACCACCACGTTGCAGAGATCGTTCCATACGATTGAAGTATCCTATCTTGCTTCCACCTCTCCCTGATAGTAGCAATCATACGCGCAATGTGTGTTTGTACACGCGAAATAAACAAGTACATCTCGCACTGGGATATATCACCTCGATCACATACATTACGTTTCCTCTCTCATCCACTTGAAGGCTCTATTCTGATCGGACACTGTCAGAGTTGTGTACAGGCCATCCAGTGGCTACCGCGTCTGACCCAGATACATTTCCGGCGATGGTCAAGTCAGCAGATCGCAGATCGTGTTGTTGATGTATATGATCACGTAGATCATATCTAGGTCTCAGAACACGACGCCTCATCCCCAATCATCCGAATACCTGATACGCATCGTTCCATGAATTCTGATGGCAGGGATTAGACATATTATTCTCTTACACGCACGATGCCAAGACTCACCTTCAACCCAGTCGATGAGTAGCCTGTTCTGCTTCAGTTCCCCGTTCATGGTCTCCGTAATCTCGAGAATACACCGCGAAGCATCATATACGCGACCTTGAGCATACAGGGTTTCGCATTCGTGCTTCTTTTCGTGTAAGCGGAGGGCGGATTCAGTCGCAGAGAGCTGATCTTGGAGCCCTTGGACAGTCCTCTCGAGTTTAGCTATTATCTGTGCTGCGGATACAGAAGAAAACAGGTTAGAAAAGTCGCAGTCGGGGTGATCACAACCGTACCTGCGTTCACGTCCTCTGGATCAAACTCTACACGTATTGCCTCGATCTTCTCCTTCAACTGATTGACTGCGTTTTGAGAGTTGGAAAACACGTTACGGAGTTCCTGAAGAGTTTCGTCGAGATAGGCGATCTTGCGATCTGTAGAAGACAGGACTGTCAATAAGATGAAAGAGGAAAAGCAGCCAGAACACACTCAAGCTCTCATCTTCAGCGCGAAGGGAGTTGATGTGTTTGCTGAGGCTCTCATTCTCAGCGTTGGATGCAGCAAGCTGGTCGCGCAGTTCTTGGATGACCTTCTCGAGACTCGCTATTTCATCCTCTGCCGCATAGTAAGTAGAAGTCTATGTCCGCACAGTCGAGTCATTCAAAGAGTAAGCTCACTTTGGCGTACATCCTGCGCATGCAAAGCCGAGATGATGTCTTCGACATTGTCTTTTTCCACCCTCAAGTGACAGATTTCCTGTTTCATCGACATCATGCGTTCAAAAGCTTGAGATTCAAACATTTACTCCCACCACGCTGCAGTTCATGGGATGCTGCCGTAATCAATTCTCACGCACTACAACTTGAAGCAAACACCCAAATCAAAGACCACGAGCTTCGAGACGGCTCCTGAATATTTCCTGGAACCCAGGAGCGTGGTCCGCATCCAATAGACCGAGGTGATCTCCAGGGACCTCGGTGTACACCGGCTTTCCACGGCTAAACTCAGACCACTGCCTGAGCTGCCCGTCCAACCAGTCTTGCTGGGATCCACGCAATGGAATACGTCCATGACGGCTGGAAGGACGAAAAGCGGGAACCATAAATCATGAGTGACAGACATACGGGCAACAAGCGTCTGAGAACGTACAAACCGAACCGGAGGGCTCATACCCCTTGGCACACTCGACGAGCGACCCCGCAATGTCGACCCAGTGGCCGAACTTGTCCGGAGTGAGTTGAAGGTCGTCTAGACGCTTACGAGGAGACGAGCGCCATATCGCGTTTAGCTGCTCCCTGCGAGACAGACGGCGCAACGACGGCGCCAGCATACTCGCATCATGGTCGGATGAGACCGATAAAGTAGGTCAACTTCAGCATGCCGTCCGTCCAATCAATTTCATACATGCGGTGACCGATACGAGAAGGGATGTTAATGAGACCGACGAATGTGATTTCGTCTCCCATAGACTCGAGACGCTTCGCGACCTCGAAAGCAACCACAACGCACCCATCTCCTTTCCGAGCACTCGAAGACATTCCTTTGTGAGTGCCTTTGCATCCACCTCCACCGCCTTCCCGTTCGCTTCCGGCGCACCGATACGACCTTGTATAGGCCATGTCTTCCCCTCATCTCCAGGTGGATTCGCTACTATCCACGCTGCCGGCGCCTTTCTTGGTATAGACGCTATCTCGCACAGAATCGGATAAAAGTAGAATATATGTGCAACGGACGACCATTTCACCACGTCTGCAACGAGCGCCGATGGGGACAGACTTGGATCAATAGCTAATCGTGCTGGGTGTCAGACCTCTTCTGGATGTGAGACGATGGGAGAAAAACGAGGGTAGCGATGCACTATTGACCGACGGTGCGTCTGAAAACGCAGCCCACACGCAGATCGTTCAACGTTCGTCTTCGAACCTTGAAGAACGCAATCAATAATCTTATGTAATCAAGTGAATAGTATTACAGCGTCGTAATCACTTGGGAAGTGCAAACCGCCGCGAGATATCCCACCACGACCGTCTTACATCGATTCAGCAATGAGGGCATAAAAGCAGCCACTCTCCTGCTCTAGGTCTCTTGGTCTACACCCGAGCACAATCGTCAGCCCAACCACGAAACTTGAACAGACAAGGTACGCACCGCTTGGAAGAAATCAAGAACAGCAGATCGAAACACCAATACGAAAAGTGATCCCTCGGGGCAACCTCTGCCGTCGCCGTACTCCCCACGCTCTCCAAATCCAACTTCTCAAAATCTTCCCGCGAGTTACGCGACGAGCCCACGTATGTTGTTCCATTCTCCAAGTCCTGGCGAGCCCGAACGCGGGGTATGGAAATTTGAATAATTGACTACCTTGGTGGAGTACCTTGAAGAGCTGACCGATGAGGTAGTCCGGAACGCATGGACCGCCTAGGTGAGGGACGAGATCGAAGTTCTCGTCGGCCTCTTGATTATCTGGAATCAACATTGTCCGATATCGCAACGACTTTTGCATTCTTGGTGGCGCATCCCATAAACACCGGGCGGAGTAGATCATCGGAGTGTACACCATCTTTGCGTGATGGATGAGATGGACAGGCATATTATGGAACGAAGCATAACTAATCACGAACCCACTAGATGCGAGTGAAGCCGTAGCCTGCTCTGGCGACTTGGAAGACCTGAGAATTGCTAGCGATTTCTCGGCTCCCTGTTGGGGGACGAATGAACGTGCAACGTAAGTGGGCTGATGCCTATCCTGGAGACGAAAGGGAGTTATACCGACCTTGCCTATTTCGGGGTGTTTTCTCCTGACTCACGGG
>JBBPNG010000949.1:0-14082 GCA_038091095.1 Leccinum incarnatum
TATATGTGGTATGTAAACTGAACCTGTTGTTGGATGCAGGCATCTGTGGAATCTGGGCAGACCTTGACATTCCCACGAATTAATGGTTTGAAAGACCTGTCCCCTACGGGTCCAGGAACAACAACCTGAGAAAAATGACATCCCATTTTTAACATTTTGAGTGGTAAATCATGGAACGATCCTCGGCAGTTCACTCCAGGCCTATTAAATCGCAACGGTAAAAGAAAAGGATGAGAAAAACAAGCAGAATGTCCATCAAGTGTCCAAGGTCGCTTCAAGGCACGTCAAAGAGGGTGATAAACGAGGATTGACCGATCATAGCGGCTAGCATGAACGCAGAAGGTCATGTGACGAACAGAACGAAGCGAAAACAAAGTCCAAGTGAAACGACATACGACTGGACCCACTTCACATGATGACACATTCTTTCGCGTCGGCCTTGGCACTTGGAATACCCATTTCCGCAAACGTTGTTGGACCCTTGGAGCGCGGAGGTGGTGGTTGAGCATCCTCCCCATCCGCGTCTTGGGGGTCACTCTGAGGAGTGGGTGTGGGCATACTTCCCGTGCGCTGTGCAGGCGGGCGTCCCGCGGCTCGTGCATAACTCGGACCATCTGCTCTGGGCGGCGAGTTCCCGGAAGAGTTGGATCCGGGATCGACCAGTGTGTAGCGATGCTGGTTAGGGAATTGCCGATTAGGTGGTCCTTGGGATGCCTGAACAGGAGGAGTACCAGGAACTTGTTGCGCCGGGGGACTCGTCGTTCGTGGTGATCGCTCTGTGACAGGAGGAAGCGCCCCCGGGGGTGCAGGCCCAGTTCCCTGTGCAGGATGACGTGCAATCGAGTTCTTCCTGATGTGTTCGACCACCTGTCGGCCGTCCTCCATCGATGATCTCGGTACACCACTTTCGCGCTCCGAACGTTGTTTGGCCTGCGTACGTTTGCGAACCAGTTTGACTTCTGTAATGTCATCATGCTCCTGTCTCGACAGCGATTGCGGAGAAGGTTGAGACAGGGCAGCCAGACGATCAATAGCATCAGTGTTGCCATGATCGGAAGCCTACCGTTGGGGTCAGTCGCATCTGCAAATCACTAGTGCATCCCCTTTGCTTCACTCACCAGTTGATACCACTTCTGGGCTGCCTGGATGTCCTTGGGGCCGCCGACGCCGACTTCCTTGTAGTAACCCATTGCAAACTCTGCACTTGGCAAACCTTTCTTAGCGGCTTTCTCCGCAAACGTAAACGCGAGGTTCTCGTCTTTGTCAAAGGCACCTTCGGCTCCACACAAGAACCACTTGCTGAGCGCCATGTCTGCCTCTACCTCGCCTTGTTGACTCGCGAGGGAGTAATACTGGACGCTGAGGAGAGCATCGAACGGGAAAGGTGGAAGGGCAAATTCATACGCATGCCCAAGCTTGTACTGAGCAGGCGCAAAATGCAGGAATGCAGCCCGTTCCAAGTGAAGTCGCGCTTCTTGTTCCGCCGAAGAATGTGGTGGGATGAGTGGCGTGAAGAGATGAGGGGGAACTGTCACGTGCGAGAATTCTCCAAGAAGAAGTAGACCATACACGTACGCTGGCTGAGGAACCTGTACAGAGGCCAGCGTCGCAGCACGCTGAAGCAAGGGTAGTCCGACCTCAGGCTGGGCAGGGAGACCAAGTTGGCCCATCAAGTGTGCCATTCCCATTCGCTGTCACACGTGCGTGAAAAAGTTAGGTACAACGACATGATTGAAAGGGAGAAAAGCACTAACATAAACGCAACTCTCGACGTTGAGTTTGACACCACGTTCAAAGCAATCGCGGGCATGGGTCGCATCGTTGAAATTTTCATAATCACGGCCAAGTCGGAACCAAGCTTGGGCGTACCCTGCTCGTGCAGCTTGTTCAAAGTCACGGAAGGCAACACGGGGATTGTGTTGGACATGATCTGGGTATGCTCCTGATGCAGAGAAGGTAGCTCGAAGATAGATTGCCTCTGCAGCAAAAACTGGGAATGAAGCGGGGTATTGTGCAGACGCGATTTGAAGGACCAACGGGACTGCGGTTTGTACGAGACGCATGAGTTGTGGATCCTGAATGGTGGCAGGTCCGACAGGTGGGGTATCATCACTCGAAGAGTCCTGTTGTGCACGATCGACGAGCATGAGGACGTCTCGAGCCCAGCTGATTTTCAAAGCAGGGTCATGGTTGGGCTGCTGAACGGACGGGAGGGCAGTCGCTAATGACTGGATTGTCGGCAGCGGAGCAGTAAGGGATGGTACCCCATTCTGTCGTGGTGGGGAGACAGTTTGGGGAGGGTATGATGGATGAACTGAGGTGGACCTCGGGGGCATCTGTGGCTGCTGGGATGAGAGACTGAAGTTCTGTAGTGTTGGAACAGAAGCTCTATGATGTGGAGGCGGTGCTTGGAACTGCGGTTGGTAAGGGCTTTGTGGATAGGAATGATGTGGGGGTCGAGGTGACACGGGAAGTGGGATCGCAGCAGGTGAATTTGCCTGGTAAGAGCCCCAAGGGTTCTGATTGGGAGGTGGATGGACTGAGACGCGATGGGCAGAAGGAGGAGGAGGAGGAGCAAAACCACCTGGATTGTAGTTGTTGGGGTACTGCTGTGGAGGAGGGGGTGGTCTGGGAGAGAGTGTGCGGTAAGGGTCGTGGTATGAGGGTTGGAGAAAAGCGGCCTGGTTGTCTAACGTCCTTGCCATCTGTTTGTACATGTAATATAAAAAATAGAGTAATCAGCAACACATGAGGAAGGCGATGACACCATGCACGCGGCGTACATTGGCGGGTAAGTTCGGATCGAGACGATGAGGACGAGGAGCAGGTAGTGGAGTGTTGGGATGGGGTGGAGGTGGCGGGGAGATGTATGATTGGGGAGGAGGAGGAGGCAGGGGAGGCGGCTGGTCTAGATGAACGTAACCACGAGCATATCCTGCAGGGGGGGGAGGCACAGGTGGTGGTCCAGTCATTTCACCGTCCCTGTCAAACGTGTTTCAATGATCCGATTCCCGTCCCTCAGGCTTCTCTTTCTAGAAACCCTGAATATTGAATCCTCAATCAGTTCACCTGATCTGAGCCGTTGAGGTACAAGTCGGAAGAGCGTCCGTCATGCTCTGCATTTGGCTGTCCCACGACCCGTAGCTGTGCCTGCGCTGCCCACTGCCACTGCATCCCTAGTATACTGCCCTATATACTGCCCGCTCCTCGCTGGCAGCGTTGCACGACCAAGCGAGATGCTAAATAAATGTCAAGGAACGCGACGGGGTCAGCCTGATCTGTACATATCGGTCATCGGACTGTTCCTTCTCCGAATCGGTACAATCACCTCCGATTTCCTCATATCCGCGACCGATCTGGATATCCATCAGGCGCTGCAGAATGACATGTGCTGCGCTGATTCGCATAAGTACTGTACGTGATTATCGATGCTGAGGGAGACAAGACTGCCTAGAATTTCCCCGATCAGTTCCCCGCTTCGAAATTCTCCCTTCTGAACCGAAGAACCCTGCCGCCCAGGGTCAACTACACGATGCACGGAACTTGTTTCACCGCACGCTGTGACCACCCAATCGATCTTTGTGGATACAGGACATCCACATGGGGACTCGTACACAGGAATACGTGTAATATTGTATACCTTGATCAAATTATCGGCCAACGCAGCCGGCGTTTGCGCGGAAAGTTCGCCGAGACAAACGTGTTTGCCTCGGCCCTCCATTACAAAAACAGCCTTCCTTCGTACGTTTCATCGAGATGGTTATATTTAACGCTAATAGCGCTCGGGAAATTAGAATGGGGCAATGCTCCACGAAACGACTGTGCACGTACTGCACGCCGTTACAGATTATCTTCGGCTGACGGACTTTGAACTCGGAGAACATCGATGGTTACCCAAAAGGTAATTCCACCTATTACTCACAAAGAACGAAACCATGGAAGGGTATCACCGAATTGCGTTTTGATAAAAAAGACACAAGGATCCAAAATGACATAACCGTGATCGTCCGAACTAGTGTAAAAAGACAGCAGCAGTCACATAGGTAATACAATAACTGAAAACGGTGTTTCGTCGAATGTGAACCTCACACATTATCCCTTCCCTTCCGAGGTTCGTCTATGCAGAGCGACAGCAGGGAAAGTGCGTTCCTGGGTTCTTGCTACGGACTGCAATCTCCCATGGTCAAGAACGACGTTGCTGGTGGTGGTCGTGAAGTGACTTCTTGGTATATCAGTTCTGTGAATCGTGGTAAACCGGGGTCAACAAGAATGTGTAGGAGGATAGTACAAATGCTAACCTTTAAGCTGTTCTTTTGAAAATGGCTCTCCGTTATCAAAGTCGAAAAATGACGGATCAATGGGATCTGCGACAGGCTCGTCGTCTACGTCATGGTAAGGCTATCTCGAACAGTGGTAAGGGGCCGGAGCGTTCAGCAGAAGGATATACGCACCTCAAAGTATGGGTGCTGAAGTGCCTCGGCGGCTGTTATACGTCTCCTCGGGCTGAATGTAAGACATTTTTCCAAAAAGTCGATTGCCTAGATGGGGAATACCCACAACAGTTTTCAGTGATAAACCATGCAAGTATCAACGGAAGGCTAACCAATTCGTTGGCTCCAAGGAAGGTGATCTTGAAATCCCTCCCTTTCCTAAATGGGAGGGCACGGATATACTCACGAGATCTGGGAGATGAGATTGCATAAAAGTCGTCGATGGAAGGAGTCCCAAGAACGTCCAGTATGAGGGAAAGCTGGTCGTGGTCTTTGGACGAAAGTGAGTGCATGTATGCGCGACATTTGGTAATAGGACAACAAAAAAACAGAAATGACACTCACAATCACGTCCGGGGAACAGGGGTTTACCGCTAAGCATTTCAGCCAACACACAGCCTACACTCCACATGTCTATCGCGCGCGTATATTCCTTAAAAGTCAGCATCACCTCCGGAGCGCGATACCACCTGTCTGGGCGTTAGACATGAGACTAGGTGACAATGAGTAATAGCGCACCGCGTTGCGACATATTCGGTCATAAATGTGCTGCTGTCGTTTGCGACGTTTGGAGGGGGTCGTGCTGATCGTGCGAGGCCAAAGTCACAAACCTGGCACGTGGAGGAATGAAAAGAGACGCTGCCGATTGTTGGAGTGTGCTTACTTTGAGATCGCAGTTGGCGTTGAGGAGCAGGTTGGAGGGTTTCAGATCACGGTGAAGAACATCGGCGGAATGGAGTGCCTTCAATGCTCGGAGGGTCTGCTAGATCGTGAGGGCATCGTTTCGGTCGCAATTGGGGCAATGTCTATTACCTGGTAGATGAAATACTGACAATGGTCGTCACTCAATCTCTGAGTTCTGATGACGCGATGCAAGTCTGTCTCCATCAGCTCCTGTACAAGATATACGTCTTTGAACAGCTCGAAGCTAGGGGGTTGAAGGATATCGAGAATGGAGATGATGTTCTCGTGACGAAAGTGCCGTAGAAGCTTGATCTCGCGGAGAGTGCGTAGACAAAACATAGAATGGTCAAACGGTGTGATGCGCTTGATAGCGACCTTTCTCTGAGATGATCGATGGATGGCAGAGCTAGAGGAACGCAGGGGACGTCAGAAACGGAGACGGAGGGTGAGGCGAGGAAGCGCTGACCAGACGATGCCATATGCGCCCTCGCCGATTACCTCGAGCACGCGGTACGTGGCATCTACGGTGAAGGTCTCAAGCCGGTGGTCTGTGTCCATGAGGTCGTCTTCGTCGTTGTCGGTGATGATGATGGCTGTCGAACGTTGACGGTAGTGCCGCCAGTCGGACTTCGGAACTCAGAGAGCCCCCGCCGTGATCGCGGTCGGCGTTGGCTATCATCGACCTACGCAGCTTTGAAATATTGGAGTGTATGCGCGTAGCCTCGCTTGATCCTGCAGCAGCGGTCGCAACGGACACGTCCGCGGAGCATCGCGTACTTTGAGCCGCACCCCTGGGTCACTACTAAAGTACAACACACCCATCAACTCGGCACCGACGGTCATCGATCATCATCCGCCCCAGTCCCTTCCCCATGTCCGGTCCGCATCCTCCACCGCTCACAGCCCCCGTGATCCAGCCCATCATCACGTCCTTGAGCACCCTCCAGTCCCAGTTCGCCGCGTTCCAAGAGGACCTCGGTGGCGTCAAGTCCGATGTCGGCGATGTCCTTGTCCAGCTCGATGCTCTGCGCAAAGCACAAAACACGACATACATGGCTTTCTCCCAGTTGGAGGACGTGATCGGCGTCCCCGCCGATGCGAAATCCAAGGCTCGCGCAAGGCGGCGACGCGGTGGTGGCGCGACTGCAGGCAACACCGACCCTCAAACGACCCCGACAAAGACGCTCTTTGAGAGCCTGGCCTCGATCCAGTCTACTGTCGATGAACTACTCCATGAATTTCGCGCCTCCTCTTCTCGTGAGTGCTCCCTGTCATATCCAAATCCATCTCATCTCACAAATCTATCCTTGATACATCGCGCAACAGAAACCTCGCCATCATCCATGCCTGGTCAGGAACCCTGCCAGACATCATCCTCAGCCATACCCATCGTGGATCCATCACAAAATCACCCGGAGTCGCAGTCAACACAACTTGCGCCTACAAACGTGCCTTCCAAAGGTATGTATGCGCGTTTTTCACGGCCCATCTACTTGTATGCGCGCATATAACCGCTCCGCTGGTTTTACTTCTATTCTTGCCTCAAGCGCGACGCACGTAACTAACTAATCGTTACTTTGAATGCATACAGAACATGTTGGCGTGTCGATACAAGCACGCCCATCATTACCTGGATCTGGACCTTCCCATCCTCCTCCGGCGCCAACCTGGGGATATGTCCCCTGGTGGTTTAATTATGGCCATTGGGACTTCAACGCGTGTAAGCATCCACCCCACTACTTCGTTATTCGAACTCACTTCATTTCATAGCAGTGCCAGGCCTATCAACAACCAATTCCAGTGAGTTTTTCACCCTTATCGATTCTACCCCTAGTATCCGTGCACATATGCATGTGGCCGGAGATCAGATTATGTATCTGTGTTGCCGCACCTTTTACGTTTTCATTTACCTCGATTGGGATGAAATTTGTCGCTTTGCTTGTTTCTTCCGGACTTCCTTGACGTTTACCTGTAGTGCTTTTCGACGCGATTGCTAACCTACCTAATGCAGTGCGGCCGACCGCGCACACCCCAGAATATTTGGCTCAATTTTTACGTGACACCCACCACCCTGGAACACAAAACTTTGTGACTCATGAGCATGCAGATAACGATCACCCACTTCGCGGTTCGACGACCCAGTACAACCAGTCATCCCCACCCACGATCTCCGTTCTACCTGCGGCTTCCAGTTCTTCGCCTACTTCAGTCATACCTCCAGCCCGCGGTGGTCCCCTTCCCACGACGGAGTCCTCGTTGTCCTCGTTGTCCTCAACCAGAACCTCGATTCAAAATTTGCCATCTCAGACAGGGCCTCTCGCAGCTGAGGGTACATGTTCGTCAGTGCCGTTAGCCAGCACGGTGCCACCCGTTGACTCGCGAGCGTCCTCTTCGTCCATGAGCTCTCTGAGTAGTATTGGCGACACTCCGATGTCATTTTCTGGTGCTTCGCTGTCTAAAATGCCTTTAAGCTGTGTTGTGCAACCCCAAAAGGTGCTGGGTGAGGGTGCTGAAATGACCTTCAGCGAGGATGGTGGCGAGATGTCGGCTACAGGTGGGACAAACACACTTTACACTCATATCCATCAGTTCTTAATCTTTTCTAGTCGTAGCTGAAAATGATGAATTAACCCCGTGTCCTCCCACTCCGCAATCGGAGACGTCTATAGATGACCAAGGATCCAAGATCGTCGGTCGTTTGAGCCGCGGCGCCATAGACCCTCAGATGATCTCACGTTCCATCCATACACGAGACTTTCCTGTCGTTCCTACGCCGGTAGGAGATCGAGGTCCAGGCCGAGAGTCAGCTATACAAGGCCTACGAGATTCTCCCCTGACCCCTCAGTCATCATCATCACCCACAGCTGTGGGCTCGCTTTTGCAGGAAGGTGATGGCGACGCAAGCAGACAGGTTGAGGCGAAGAAAGTGATAGAACGAGACGATGCCGTAGAAGGACTCGATGCAGATGCTTCGATGAACGACGCGAGTTCGAGACCCAAAAAGAGCGGGGAGCTTGTCAAAAAGTCCACTGTTGGAATGAGCTCTGGAATGCTTGTTTCCTCCGTTACAGTGGATGCTGTTGATAGCCAAGATAACGATGCAAGGTCGAGTTTGCAAACCGACCGGGCGGGTTTCACTTCTGTAACGGGCTCGGGAGCGCCTGTCGCAACCTTTGGGCGCGAGCCTCAATCCATCACTACGTCCATGGGAGATTCGTCTCAAGTCGCGACTGGAGACGTCGATTTACCCATTACACCTACGTCTTTAACGGGCAACGAGTCATCTGAGGACCGTCCCGAAACCAATGGCATTGATCCTACATTTTTCCCAATGGACATGCACAGATTAGGTTCTACATCCCCATTACAGCATTCTTTGTTCCTCCCTTCAGCGACAACATCACGGTACGCAACACCCCCTGGTTCTCCCGATCCTTGCTTTACACAGGATGAGGAAGAGGTGTGGAGTGCTCTTGTCGACACGTCTGGGATGTCAACACCCGTGCCAGGCGATATACCTTTGATGCTCTCGCAACCACCCACTCACTTTTCGACCGTTCGTCCCCGCACTCCGCAGCAAAATTCTACATTTGTATTGACGCATGCAGAAGTCGCGGGCGTCGACCATACATCTCTCACACCAGTGCCCGAGTCGCTCTCCATCGTCCCGTCGATATTGCACGACCCTCCTACTCACCCTTATGAATTCCAATTGCGGAGTGGATCTCTTTCTCCGCTTACATCACTCGATGATTCGGACGTAGATGAGCCCGTGGCCACACAAGCCGACGAGGACCCAAGTGCTAGCACTCCCACAGGCGGAGTCGTGGCTCGTGAAAGCAGTTCTCAGCGGCGCTCTGTATCTTACCGCGCTGGGTCGTGGTTGTCGGGGGGTCCCAAGGCATCGTTGAAAGAACTTGCGGTGCTCGCAAAGCGGAAACCGCTCAAGATTCACATAGTAGTTCCAGAGTCATTGAAAAGGAAGCGGGATGCTGTCGATGAAGAAGTGACGGAGATGGAGGGAGAGAGTTGCGCAGATGGGACACCTATGTCAATGGACGATGTTCCGCAAGGAGGGCAGGCGGAATTTGTACGTCGACCCTTACGCTTCGTGCCATGATACAGCGCTGATACACAAGGATTGTAGACCTCGGGAAGCGTTCAGCCTGGTGATATGGGAGAGGGGACATCTGCATCAAATATGGAAACTCAATTCACACCGGAACGCTCCCCAAGCAGTGGCCTCGTAGACACAGCAAACGAGCTTCCAGAGGTGTTACCTGTGCCTCGCAAGAAAAAGAAAAAACGGACCAGCTACCTTCGGACGAAGGTCCTTGAAACCCCCCGGACCTCTGAAGATCAACAGAACACCAGACGCACACCGGAATCAAGACAAAAGTCACAGGAAATGTTCCACTTTCGGCGGGGCCAGATTGTGACCATTGACTGGGAACTGCCAGCGGAACATAAAGTTGAAGTTCAGCACCAACCCCAAGCGCCCGTGACACCACCCGTATCACAGCCCTTTACTCATAACGACGAGGTTGGCCAAGGCTTGCGAACGCCTACTCAGATATGCCACAATAACGAGGCGATGAAAACACCGTTGTCATCCTCCGCGAACTTGCCTCCTCTAACTCTGCCTAGTGCGCCGATCGTCGAGTCATCCCCTTTGAAAGAAGACGAATGCAGTGCAACGTGGCCCAAGCTCCCAGGTCTGTTTAGCCAGTGGCACATGCAGGTAGTTTTTTCTTCCCTACACTTAATTCGAGTGGGTTCTGAATCACTTTGTTGGTGTAGTTCATACAGTGTGACAGGTAAGTACTCGGTGGGAAGGTATCGCGGGACTGACCTGAATTCGATAAACGCAGGTGCGACAAGTGGTTCCACTATGGGTGTGTAGCGATCGATCCCGGGGATCGAAGACTTGAACCCGAAGCCTCGTTCTTATGCCCACCGTGCTAGTGAGTCATACTATATAGATGCTTTAGAGTGCAATTATTGAATGGATCTCTGGTTTGTCAGTACTGAAAGTAAGCTGCACAAGGCATGCTGCTTTATTACATGACTAAAGTTGTTGTCCAAGGTGCCGCATGCCAGACCCCTGTGGATCGTGACAATACATGTGCACGTCCAGACTGCCCTGAACCTCAGACTACCGGAGATTCGGGTCATTTCTTCGTAGAGAAGCTTGTAGGTCTGAAGAGGGTCGATGGCTATTTCTACATGTGGCTAGCAAAGTGGGAAGGGTAGGCAACTGGCCCTATCTCTCTGCGTCAGTATAGCTGAGCGTGTTTTAGCTACCCAATGACCGAAGCAACCTGGATCCCCAAGGAAAACATGGATGGGGACGGAACCAAACTATGCAATGCCTTCATCGAAGATGCCAAGCAAGAAGGTGCTGATTTATCTCTAAATGTGGTGCTCCTTCAAGAAGCCATGGATGCTGGCTGGGATGTATCGAACATACACATACATTAGACGTATGATTCCAAAACTTGGCTTTCTTTTCTTCTGCTTCATGATTTCACTCTCTGTTCTTGTTTATCGTGCCTGCATTTTCGGTTTGTTTTCCATGCTGTCTCGTTCTGGGTCTGTTTTCGAGTCCTCATGTATAATGGTCATATGAAGTGAACAATATCAATCGCATTTGTCAATCTGGTTGGCCTTCGAGGTTGCTACACGGTGCTGAACAAGAGATTTCCCTAGTTTTCCATACAGAAGCTTCGGGGGATTTGCCAGCTGCCGCATCAGCAACTAAATTTCCCCTTTTGCATGATCTATAATATTCCTGAGTTTAGCACTGATTGGACTTTCGAGGTACATAGGTAGCTGCGTCTGCAAGTACCCATTGGATCTGACATCCCCGGCATTTATACCCGAGATACATGCATCGGAGTCCTCGCCTTGGGTTGGGTGATGCTAATCGTCACATGATTTTGTGCCTGGAAGCCCTTTGGTGACAACTTTGCACGTTTGCGTTCGACAGAACCCTCTCCCAATTCGTGGGAGTCGGGGATCGCGGGGCACTTGCTGTGCGTATCTCTTCTCTCCTTTGTTGTCGACGCTGACAAGTTTCCGACATTGTCACAGGTCGCTCCAAAGTTCATCACGTCCTCGATCGACATCATCACCTCACCCTCGTCTTCAGCTTCGTACCTGCACCCGTCGCAACTAATCGAAGGTGTCGCGTCTCCGGATATGATACAGCGACATTCCCGGAACACACTCAAGTATATACATTCTAAGAGGACGTCAGAGAACTGGGGGCGGTATGACGAGGTGGAAGTCGTTGGGGCGTTTTTGAAGATGGGGATCACGCGGTAGCGGTTGCAGGGTACGTATAGAGAGTGGAGTCGATTTCGATCTGTCGATACCGTTTTTTATGTCGTCGTTTTAGCCAAGGCCCTTTGACCTGATTTCAACGTAAAAATACTGCGAGGAGTCCTTCCTTGCCAGGTTTCACCTCGGGCTGTGCAAACAGCCTCCTGCCAGAAGTACTCATATGATGACGCTGCTGTGCCAAAGAACAATGCGGAAAAAAAGCGGCTGCCCCAAGTCATTGCGGCGAAGTCGCCAACATTCTCACTTTCTTCTTTCCACTGACCAATACCTTCCCCCTCACCGTCCCAACCCTCAGTGAAACGAGATGGAATCACAAGGTGCTTATTTCACTGTTTTGTCTGCGAGAACGGCCTCACTGAAATATTAACATTCACGTTAGTCAAGGAGGGGTCCGAGCCTCCTTACGCCGAGCATGAGAAAGGGGGACGGAGGGACTTGATTGGAGAGGCGACTGTTTCAGTCGAGCAGATACTTTCACGAGCGGGGTCAACTTTCGCCAAGTTTGAGCAAGGGGACGGGACGGACCACATTAGCGAGGCAATCGTCCTTGATCGCCAAGCACTGGACCGTTGCCCACCCGGTCACCAGAAGCGATGGAGATCACTAAATCAGCTTGGTGGTCATCTCTGGAATCGTTACAACCGTTTAGGAGCGATGGAGGACATTGAGGAAGCAGTTATCTATAGCAGAGAGGCACTGGAGCTTTGCCCAGAAGGGCACCCGGAACGATCAACGTCGTTGAGCAATGTCGCAAGCCATCTCTGCACTCGTTACGATCGGCTTGGAGATATGACGGATCTCAATGAGGCCATCATCCTCGGGAGACAAGACCTCGACCTTTGTCCGTCAGGGCACCCGGAACGATCAACGTCGGTGAACAATATTGCATCCTATCTCTCCACACGTTACAAGCGGCTTGGAGATATGACGGACCTCAATGAGGCCATCATCCTCGGGAGACAAGCCCTCGACCTTTGCCCACCTGGCCATGCTGACCGGTCATGGTCATTACGTACACTTGCGCGTTGTCTCCGTGTTCGCTACACCAAGGCGAAAGAGTTGAAGGACAGAGAGGATCTATTCAGTCTCTACACCGAGTTGTCAAATATCACTCAAACACTCTCACCAGTCGATCTCTCTGCAGCGAAGCAATGGATCACGGAAGCTGAGGGTTTCCGCCATCCCACAGTCCTTCTCGCATACGAAACATCTCTTCGGCTACTTGTTCAGCATCTCGCCATTTTACCATCCCTACCCAATCGTCCCCAAACTTTCAAAGATCTCGCTTCATCCCTAGCAATCGATGCTTTTTCCGCTTGTCTCTGCGCTCACCGTGCAAAAAAAGCGGTCGAGCTTCTCGAGCAAGGTCGCGGTGTATTCTGGACTCAGATTTCTCGTCTCCGTTCCCCTCTTCAAGTTGTCATCGCGTCGGGCCAGGAAGGACAGTCCTTTGCAAACCAGTTTACTCTACTCTCATCAGAAATACACGATACAATTCATTCACAACGTCCAGATCAGCACAACATACTGTGCAGTCTCAATGTTGATCTGCAATCCGCAATCACGCAAATTCGCACATTACCCGGTCTCGCTCGATTCCTTCTCCCCTCTTCCTTCTCCGAGCTCCAGCACGCTGCCAGTGGGGGACCTGTGATCATCGTGAATGCTAGCAAGTATACGTGCGATGCACTCGTTGTCTTTTCCGACACAGATCCGGTCCATATCCCCTTGCAAATAACCAAAGCCCGTGTTCAGGATCTGTCGTCAGAGCTCCAATCTCTGACTTTGGATGCAAAGACAATGGACATAGGAAGAGATCTTGCTCGCTTCCTGAGAAACCTTTGGGATGAGGTCGTCTCGCCCATCGCTGATTTTCTTCAAACAGCAGTTCCACCCGGCTCACGTATCTGGTGGTGTCCCACTGCCGAGTTCTGCCTTTTGCCATTGCACGCGGCCAATCCTTATCGGAACGGCCAAATGGGTTTTTCCCATTTGTACATCTCGTCTTACACTCCCACGTTGACTGCCCTCATTCGTGCGAGACGAAATCATCCATTGGCGACGAATTTGATACACGAGGAGAAACGTTTCCTTGCTGTTGGTCAGGCGAATGCGAAAGGCGAAAGCGAGCTTTTCTCTGTCGACAACGAACTGGCCATCATCGCTGAGCGCATTCAGGGTCTCGCAACGTTCATCCGCCTTGATGGTCCCGAATCGAGTGTCTCTAGAGTCTCGAAAGAGCTGAGGACGAGCGAGTGGGTTCACTTTGCCTGCCACGGTATCCCAAAAAAGAAGCAACCATTTGATTCCGCATTTGGCCTCTACGACGGCCGGTTTACTGTGGAACGGATCATGGGATGCAAGTTAGAGAACCCGGAGTTTGCCTACCTGTCTGCTTGTCATACGACGGTCGGAGACGAGGAGAGTCCAGACGAGGTAATCCACCTGGCATCGGCGATGCAGTTTGCAGGGTTCCGGTCTGTGATTGGGACGATGTGGGCGGTGGACGACGCAGATACGAACAAGATCACGACCAAGTTTTACGAGAATATGTTGGATGGAT
>JBBPNG010000950.1:0-14079 GCA_038091095.1 Leccinum incarnatum
ATCATGATATCGTGTGTATGCAATGGTTGGTTTGGAAAAGGCTGTTAACGAAGAGAAGCGTCTCCTATGCACATGGCAGATCTACCATCTGGATCAGTGATCACCGGTAAGTATATAGATGCTGAGTGCAGTGATTCCGCAATCATTTGCCTCCCAAGGGAAGACCATTTGGTCGTTCTCTAAAGCGCTGCACAGAATCAGCTCGTCATGAGGCAAGATTGTGGTGGAGTCTGGGCTGAATTTTTCTGGCATGCACTATAGTTGGTGTAGAGTCTCCGCCAGATTCAGCTGGACAACCCAGGATGATACAGATAGACGACTCCCTGACCCACCTAGAACACCGCCTCATTAGTACCAATGGAGATAACGCCGGTGTCTTATGTCACAGGTTTGTATCCCACTGCCACCATTTGCACAAAACCACCGGAAACGCGGTACCTCTGTGTAGTCTGGTGACCAGACCGTCTAATGAGGTTTGTTTGGTCACGGGGTGGCAAACCGTCGATAGACGGTCTGGTAAATTTGGTCAAACTTTGGGAGGGAGCGCGGATTCGCACGGTCAGGCGATAGATAACCCAAGTTTAGACGTAGTCGAAGTCACGTGAAAGTATGATAAGTCCTTATCCTATCTGGCTTAGACTCGCGACGCGTCTTGTCAGTTAAACCAATACGACTGATATGAGCTCTCACATTAGCAGCACTTCTGGTTCCTCCCTATCCGGCTCAAGCCCAAAGAAACGCCTGTCTCCAAATGATCGTATACGATCTGCTATCGACATTCTCAAAGCCGGTCGATTGATCACGCTTATTTATTTTGATTTTGATTTTGATCGCCGATAATCATGCGTTTTTTCATTGGCTGAAAATGGCCTGACCGTGCGAATCCGCGCTCCCTCCCAAAGTTTGACCAAATTTACCAGACCGTCTATCGACGGTTTGCCACCCCGTGACCAAACAAACCTCATTAGACGGTCTGGTCACCAGACTAACCTCTGTGGCTATTAATGATTTTGGGGTTGACTGTGGATCGGTATCTTCGGAGAGCCTAAGGCGAACTGATGATAAAAAAAGCGCCAATCGGCTCACCATCTCATTATCTGATCTCTTCGATGTTCACCACCGAACGTCTCACCCTTCGAGGATTCAATGATTCCGATCTGGACTGCCTTTTAGCTCTTGAAAACGATGTGGCCGTGCAACGAGGCAAGACGTTCGGACCCGTCGTTCCCCGCCCTTCGAAGTACAAAGAGTCCCTACGCAGCCTGGCCGAAGAATCTGCCCTCTCGTTCACAATCATCGAGGCCAAGTATGGATCATTCGCGGGGCATTGCACGGTCAGGATAGAAGAATTCAAGAACAGGGACGGTGAATTCTCGATATCGCTGTTTCCGCGGTTCTGGGGCAAGGGATACGGGACGGAGGCTGCGACGTTCACAGTCGGGCATGCGTTCAGCGCCCTCGGGCTACAACGCATGTCGTTGTCTGTCCTAGAGGGGAATGCTGCCGCCCGGAGACTGTATGAAAAGATGTAAGAATAAATCATGCTCGACGTTGAAAGTGGACCAATGTTGTTCTATTATCCAGAGGTTTTCGAGAGGAGGGAAGAAAGAGGCGAGGGAATTGGGCTGAAGGACATTGGGAAGACATAATATACATGGGGATCTTGGAAGAGGAATGGGCTGCGCTGAACAACGCAGTGGGTAAAAAGTAGATTCGAGGAGTAGTACTGATACTAGTGGCTGGAACGATAGCCGTCGGTGGACACTCCCGTGTAGGTGCCATTTATTTTACCACGAGAAAACTCATAAGACATGTGAAGGAAACGAGCGACGCCACAACGCTAGTCACTATTCCTGGACCCTTTGAGGGTCTAGGTTTACCCATGGGGGCCTTTTCTGTCTGACCTCTTGGGCCCGATTGGGGACTGTGTTGGATGTCTATAGCTACAGAGTGCCGTCAACTTCCTATTCTCGATCGCGGTCATCTTCCCTCCATTACATATATGACGTCTTCGATATCGAATCTCACGGTGCGTAATTGCTAACTCTTTGCGCAGTTGTGCTGCCGGAAGGTGTAAGTTACGTTGTTGGTGAGAACGTCGAGTCGTCTTCGTCGTCGGCGACCGCACGGGTATACCCCCCGGGTATCCGCGCGCTGGCCCGTACTCCCATGGCGGGTTTTCCCGCGGGTCCTGCGTGGCGCGGACGACGACTATGCGACGACGACGCAAACGGCGATGATGATGCACGCACGCTTGTCCCCTCATCGACACAACGACTCGGACGCGTGCACACGCACGCACCCTCATATCGACGACTCGGACGCATCCACACACGCCCCTCACGCGCAACGACAAACGACGACGCGACAGTGCGCACGCACGTCCCCACACCCGCAACAACGACGACGCAATGGTGCAACGTCGACAACTCCAATGGCGACGTGACGGCGACACGAGGACGAGGGAGACGGACGGATCCTGTGGGGCACTGACGTGACGACGAACGCGGCGACGAGGTGCGTTCCCGCCACTCCCCCTCTCCCTCTCTCCCTCACCCACGCTATGACGACGACGACGACGCGCATCACACCCCTTCATCTGCAACAACAACAACGCATGCACGCACGCACCCTCACGCGCAACGTCGACGACGACAACACGACGCGACGACTCGGACGGACGCTTCCTCACTCACAATGACGACACAACGACGCTCACACTCATCCCCCCCCCTCGTCACTGCCCATTCCGGCACCAATGACAACGTGTGGCGACTGCCGCGCACCCCCGTCCTGCCAGCAGACCATAAATTTCCCTCTTATCGATCGTCCAACGTCTCGAATACTATGTCCGAAAGTCATGGTGTGTCCGTTCAACTCTTTCTTGATCTTTGTGTTGATTACTTTCGTCGGATCTGGATCTCCCGCTTCAAGCGAGTGATGGGGTACGCTGTGTTGAGGTCGAGGACGTACCCATTACTGAATCTCGCGTGTCGTTCCTCATGCTCAGGTGCGACTTCGACTTTGTGGGAATATGTGCCCAACTGATTGGTGTTGGATTACTGTATCCGCGAGGATCATGCATGCCTCCTTCAGCCGCGACTCGACATTCAATATTCAATATTGTCGTCTTTCTTGACGCACGACACCGTGCCACAAAGCGACGATGACGACGCGACAAATGCCGCGACGGCGTGGGGCGGGTACTTGATAGGTACTGTGGGTTCCAACGGCAGTCCAACCTGCACCCGTACCCGCGACCCGCACGGGTAACTTGCACCCGTTCAAAACCCTAGAGAGGATGACGACGACGACGACTCAATGACACCACGGCAGAGGGGACAACGAAGATGACACGACAACGAGGACCCCACTGCAGGGAGACGAACGACGCGGCGACGAGGGGAACGACAACGAGACGAAGATGAAAACAACAAGACAACGTCACACGACAACGACATGACGATGACGACGGTCGCCCTTGCCCTACCTGCCCACCCCACTCTTCCCATCCCCAGCGTCCCCATCCTCGTCCTCCTGGCAGTGTGCGGAAGGGATCACACAACACGCGCGATCATCTGCGTTATGCAGTCGCTCCTGCACGCTGCCCTCGTGACTTTTGGGTCGCACACCCGCAGTGCGGGTGCGGGTGCGGGTAGGGGTGTCATACCCGCACCCGTGCAATACCCTAAACATGGGAGACGGGCCCAGAAGCACGGACGGTGAAGACGTCGAGTATGAGGGAATGAACGGCCCAGGTAAGTTCTGCAGTGGGAATTCTAATGACGGGACGACTACAATGACGCATTAACATGGACTATGCATCAACTTACCAGGATCTTATGGGGCTGGTACCTCATGCACATGATCATATACCTTAGTATGCGTAAGAAAAACCGACTTTGCATGCAGCGGGACTGACTGATACAGAACGTATGGCAAAAATTCTCATGTGTAGCACTCGTAGAGGCTCTTTGCTTGGCGGGCGGCCCCATCACTTGCAGCCTAAGTATGCACTCGTCAATTTTCTTTATCATGGGCATGATGCGCTTCCACCCGATGTGCAAACGAAGAACCTTTTCTAACTAGTACATCATCATGACTGCCTATTTTCTAATTCTACAATTTCATACACTGTTCTATATGTGATCATAAGGATATGACAACCTGTGTTTCATAATGAGAAAACGAGTGAACATACAAGGGTACAGGAGTGCCCAGAGGGCTGTGGTATTACATAGTAACAAGACCAGGCGTTTCGATCGAGACATTTTTGGCAGTTCCCGTGACAGGTGGCTCCAAAGGCCGTAACGTATGATACAACATACTATCCGGGAGGCTACAGACAGTAGATTAACCTGCATGGTATTCAGGAGGTGGCTGTGAGGGCAATGTATCTCGGTCCCAGTTGTGCAGATTGCGGAGACCAGCTACCTCGTTCCAGAGAAGCTCGACCTGTTCGACCAGATCAGGAATACTACCACTACCAGATGCGACAGGTGCGGTGGAGGGAGGTAGAACAGGTAGTGGTAGGTTTTCAGCTAACGTGCCCGTTTTAGTTCCTGATGCAGGCTGAATGCAAAATCAGATCCATTCAGGTGAGTCAACAGAATGGCAATTCGACATGCTCACATCGTAGTATGCAACAAACGGCTCCAATTGAGTCCCTATTTGTGCTGGAGACTGACCTTCGTGTTTCTTCTTTCTCTGATAATATATCAGAGTCGCAGATACCATCACAAGGAAGGAGATCCCTCCCACTGCACCACCTATAATAGCATTGGTAGGTGATCGTGCAGTTGCTCCGTGAGTGGCTGCATAAGTTTGTGACGGTAGTGTGACAGAGGTTGCTGTGGTAGATGTTAACTTGGTTGCGCTCGAGTTATCCGCATTTGTGCTACCGAGATCGTAAGACAGCTACCTATCACAGAACGAGAACATGATAGACCCACGTATAGATCAGGTAGTCGAACAACATCGACACCGATCCCGTCGAAGTATCTGGCTTTATCGTCACTGTGTGCTCGTCGGAAGCTAAGGAGTCGTCGACATAGACTGGTACATTGTACTGGTAGTCGATCTCTTGTGATGAGGGTTGTGCATATTGGCCGACCTCTTTGTCGTCCAGAATGAAAATCAAGTTAGTGGGCCAATTTGCGGAGTTGTTTGCTAGAATAAAATATATGTACAGAGCACTCCCTATTTCGATCCATCACGTGAAGAAAGCTCGCGATTTGACAGGGAAGAACTTGCCTGTAAAAGTGAAGTTTATGGTTGGACACGGAGTGGCTGAAGGACAGTGATAGGTGGAGCTGGCGGCGTGCCATGTGCGGTTGTACGCTTTCGAGGGGTCCATTCCAGACCAAGCCTGGAAGCATGCTGTGCAATCATTTTCATCCCAAGCCGATTGAGAAGGGAGGTACTGTGGTAGCGTGGCACCACTGGCAGTCCAAACGGCATCATCAACAGTCACGTTTGTGAGAGCAGCTAGAGCAAGTCTGACGACGAGAATGAGGTAGACAAGGGTCTGTCCAAAGATTGGTCTAGTGGGTACCATGAGAGAGCAAATGGGAAAGAAAGAATTCTTCAGACCGTGATCATGATATCGTGTGTATGCAATGGTTGGTTTGGAAAAGGCTGTTAACGAAGAGAAGCGTCTCCTATGCACATGGCAGATCTAACATCTGGATCAGTGATCACCGGTAAGTATATAGATGCCGAGTACAGTGATTCCGCGATCATTTGCCTCCCAAGGGAAGGCCATTTAATCGTTCTCTCAAGCGCTGCACGGAATCAGATCGTCATGAGGCAAGATTGTGGCGGGGTCTGGGCTGAATTGTTCTGGCATGCACAACAGTTGGTGCAGTCTCCGCCGAATTCGGCTGGACAACCCAGGATGATACAGATAGACCAGGAAATGGACTCCCTAAACCACCTAGAACACCGCCTCGTTAGTACCAATGGAGATAACGCCGGTGTCTTATGTCACAGGTTCGTATCCTACCACCATTTGCACAAAACCGCCGGAAACGCCGTACCTCTGTGGCTATTGATGATTCTGGGGTTGTCTCTGGATTGGTGTAATCCGTCTAGGTCGCGTGGTTGTCTTCGGAGAGCCTAAGGCGAAATGACGAAAAGAGCGGTTATGGCGATTCTTGATTCCAGGCTCAAACCGTTTCGTAGAACCGATTTCGAATTTGAGCGAGAATTACAAGTGGCCTTCGACGATCTTTAAAGCCAGGTTGTCGAAGCCAACTTCAATCCAATCATCTTCACTTCAAGTTCAGTAGTACTTGATAGAACCAAAATCTATCACGTAAGGAATATTATATATATAATAATCACTGCATCGGCTAGCGCTCACCATTTTGTTATCTGATTTTTTCCATGTTCACCACCGAACGTCTCATCCTTCGAGGTTTCGATGATTCCGATCTGGACCCCCTTTTAACTCTTCGAAACAATGTGGCCGTGCAACGAGGCAAGACGTTCGGACCCGTCGTTCCCCGCCCTTCGAAGAACAAAGAGTCCCTACGCAGCCTGGCCGAAGAATCTGCCCTCTGGTTCACAATCATCGAGTGCAAGACTGGATATTTCGTGGGGCATTGCACGGTCAGGATAAGGATAGAAGAATTCAAGAACAGGGACGGCGAATTCTCGATATCGTTGTTTCCGCGGTTCTGGGGCAAGGGATACGGAACGGAGGCTGCGACGTTCACAGTCGGGTATGCGTTCAGCGCCCTCGGGTTACAACGCATGTCGTTGTCTGTCCTAGAGGGGAATGCTGCCGCCCGGAGACTGTATGAAAAGATGTAAGAGTGAATCATGCTCGACGTTGAAAGTGGACCAATTTTGTTCTATTATCCAGCGGTTTTCGAGAGGAGGGAAGAAAGAGGCGAGGGAATTGGGTTGAAGGACATTGGGAAGACATAATATACATGGGGATCTTGGAAGAGGAATGGGCTGCGTTGAACAACGCGGGTAAAAAGTAGATTCGAGGAGTAGTACTAGTACTGGTGGCTGGAACGATAGCCGTCGGTGGACACTCCCGTGTAGGTGCCATTTATTTTACCACAAGAAAACTCATTTGTGGAATAATGGCTCGCGAAATATGTTTTTTCGGTACCAAGTAAGTTCTGAAAGAGAGAGTTAGACCATAGACCGAGCCACCGACAGAAGAATGACCTCGAATAGAACCCTTGATATCTTCCAACGCTCTGAAAAAAGGTCACGTCCAGATGCCATTTGCAATGTATTGACACAAACCTGTGTCTTCCACTCAAACTTCCCATCGGTGCTTGTGTTCCGGGGTACCACCTTCGACACAATTCCTGGAATGCAGTCGGACATTGATGTGACTGTAAATGGGGGGAAACACTCACCTTGATGGAAGACACGTCTGACCTCTAGATCAGAGTGCGGCTGTTAGGTTGAAAGACAAGCACTTACCGACGATCCTTGAAAATATATGCGGTTCACAAGGAGACGAGGAATGTCATTCTCACTTACCTATAATGCAGCCAGTCGACGACTTCGGGCATTTCTTCCACCAAGAAGGATCTATCCGCGTGTACGGAACTGCCTGCAAGGACGCCCGTCCGTCTTACCGGTACCCATCTCTTGATATACTGGAGGACAGCAGCTGAAACGTCGTCCTTGCTATGCGACGATTCGAGGCAGGCTCGTGTCAGACCAGACTTAGTAGTACATTTCAATGATTTGTGTCTCGTGATAGCATTAAACGCTGCTAACTTTTCCGTGCTGTTCTATACACCACGGGTCCATACTTGTCGATGTGAAACAAAGTGGAGAGGTAAGGAAATGAAAGAGCACGTACTCGTCTAATATCGATCTGTTCCGTTTTATCACGAATTGGATGCCGTCGTCCACCGCGTCCAAGTTACCGTCGGTGATGATGACCTACCAGCAAGGTCATCAAGGAATTCGAAGTATCGAACAAGATTGACTCACAGCAATTTCGAGAAGCTTGTCGCGCTTAGAATCCAGTCCGGTCATTTCACAGTCTATCCATACAAGTGGACCGGCCTCGAAGTTTAACTGACCACGAGCTGTGGTCATGATAGTGTTAGTAACTGATCCAAGTCTTGCTAGTCGTGGCAAGGATAATAGCATGCTAATTCCACGTGACCTCAGTCCTTTCATCTTTTCCGAACTCCGATCGGATTGGGTGAGATGGACGATTTGGATGTTGCAGGCGAAAACACATCCTCGACGCCGACGTCGATCAGCCACTCGGGAATAACACTCGTCCTCCCTTCCCTCCGCGCCCTCAAAGCTGCAAATGCTGGAAAAAAGTCAAAGCCAGTCAAGGACGTCGAACATCGTCCAAAGTTCCCAAGACCGGTCAAGCTCAAACCACTCAAGGAAGTCTTGACCAAGCTGATCGCGCAGATCAAAAAGTGAGATCAAAATTATTTTCCATTTAAAAAAAATTTCTGACGACGGGCAAAGAAAGGACGACTATGCGTTCTTCATACACCCCGTCGACCCGGCAAAGGTGCCAGGTTATGCGGACGTGATCAAGCACCCAATGGATTTTGGTACGATGTCGGTCAAGGTGGCCAAGGGTCGATACCGTTCCCTTGAAGAGTTCACGGTGCGTTTGCAGTCCGTTCATCTACCTCCCGCTTCATCGTGCTCACCGCTCATAGACCGACTTTCGACTCGTGACGACCAATGCCAAGACGTTCAACCCACTCGGGACGATCTACCATACCGAAGCCGACCGCCTCGAAACATGGGGACTCGACCACATTGCGCGCGTGTCGGCGCACGTTATCGAGTACGAGACGGACTGGAACATCGACATCGAGCAGGACGAGGACGGGTTGACGTCGCTGCCCGTCACCATCTTCGGCGAGGACGAGGTCTCCACACCGAGAGACATCGAAGGGAGCTTGGCCACTGGGAGTCGCGCACCCTCGACGACGCCTGCGCCGGGGCAGGCGGTGCCACAGCTGGGACAAGGCAAGCGGGGACCAAGGGGTCCGTATAAAAAGCATGCACATCAGACAATATTGTCCGAGGGTCTGGACGCAGAAGGCAGGATGCCAGGCGCCAAGGACGGGGTAGGGGCGTTCCCAGCTGGAAGCGATTGGGCAAAGTTGATGATTGCTCTCAAAATCAAAGGTGTGTATCCTTGTCATCCCCGCGCTCTTTTATTAGACACAGTATCCACAGGCAAACGATACAAGACCAAGAAAGAGCGCCTTCGGTTTGAGAAGGAAGGACCGCCCTATCTTCCGGACGGAAGTCTGGGCTACGCAGAGAGTGAGTTTATCTTCATTGTCACTCGGTTTTAGATATCACGAGCCCCACAGTGGAAGATCCATTTTCGGTCCTCAATGTATTCGTGCCCGAGCCTCCTGCTCGCCCACAAATCACCCCACTGTATCCAACAGCGTCCATCATTGCGACCATACCGACGATGACCATGGATGGCGCTCGACCTCATTCCCAAACCCCCGACGTGCGCATACACGCACCCATATCCGTCACCATCCCTTCCGAACGCCCGATCCCCGCCCTATCGACCCTATCCAACATTCCAACCCCCTCCACCACTTCCGCACCCCAACCTCCTAAAAAACGCCGACACTGGACGATCGTGCGCAATGTTCCCGCCCGTTTGCGCGCGAAAGACAAGGACGGAGACGCTGCTGTTGCGGATGACACGAAGTCGAGCTGGCGAGTCCCGCGCGATGCAGGCTCAGCCGATTATGGCACTTTTGCCGTATTGCTCGGCGAATTGGCGGCGGCGGCGGCAGTAGGCCCGCACTCGCATCACGCGGCAGCAACGACGGCGGGAACTACCGCGGCGGACTATGTGTATGGTTCGGAACACCGGTTGTTTGCGACGATACGGTCGACGGTGGTGCATCGGGGTGCTAAGCGGAAGGAGCGCGAGGAAGAGGAGCAAAGTGATCAGAAACAGGAGCAAGAGCAGAAAGACGACCAGGTGTTTTGGACGGACGCGCGTGCGGAGGAGGCTTGGGACTATCTGAGGGACGTCGTGTATGGCGGCGTGGACGGGTACGCATACGTGCGGAGTCTGGCTGAGTTTGTCGCGCCGTCCGTTTATCTCGATGATGTGCGTCGAGATGAGGGAGACGGGGCCAGGGATGGCGACGGGGATCAGGTCGGGCACGGAGAGGAGGATGAGGACACGGACCTGAAACTGAGTACGGATATGGACACGGACACGGATACGCGCACGGTACCTATGCCACCTCGGGACCCAGAATCAAGTCAGGGTCAGCAAGACGCTGCCCTGTCCCTTCCTTCCCCACATACTATCCCTGTCCTCCCGCTCGGCGTACCGATAGCGCGCTATGTCGAGGACAACCTCGTCGACACGGTCACGCGCGGACGACACGGATGGCTTCGGGATGTCTTCTTGTCGTCGAACTATGGCGTTGGACAGGACGTACAGAATACACAGAACAGAAAAACGACGATCTCACCATTCAATGCACACAGAGCAGCGCTCCCGGGCGCCGCGCGCGAATCGGGGGTACTCCGGAAGTGTACCGGTGAGCAACTGGATATGGCTGCGCTCATCCGGGTGCCGGAGGAGTTGGCAAGGGAGAGTGGGCTCGAGGGAGGAGGAGGGAACTGGCAGGGGATCGAGGAGGCGTTAAAGTGGAGTGCGGAAGTGATTGAGGAGCTGGCTCGTCGGGTTGCGAAGGACGTCGAGGGGGAGGACAGGGACGAGGGGGATGTGAAAGTGAAGGAGGAGGAGGAAGAGGAAGAGGAGGAAGAAGAGGAAGAGGCTATGGACGAAGCTCGGGCCGTCGATCAGCGCATAGATGCGAAAGCATCGGCCTCGAACGGGGAGGCAGTCGTAGACGCGGATGCGATGGACGTGGACGTGGACGCGACGGACGAGCTCAAGGCCGAGCCTGGGGGCGACGGGTTCCCGGCTCATTCTGTCACCGAGACCGGAACGGAGGAAGATCCGTTGATGAGACGCCTCCGGCTGAACCTCCTTGCGCTCGCCAAGCGCGCACCGCTGGAAAAGATCGAGCCTATTCCCGTCGAGCTCGTTCCAGAGGGCATACGTGGAATCGTGCCCATCGCACAGCGAGCATGACGAAGTCGTGGACGCTTGCTATCATGTCGTTGGCGCCATCGGAGGTGAGAGGCGAGGCATTATATATACATTTAGAATTGTTCCAGAAATGAGTTTACAGTAATACTAGGTAATTCCCGCTAGTGAGGATGTGGTGTGATGAAAACCACGTTTCCGCAGATTGTAGGTCTTGGCATAATGCTACAAGCTCGAGCAATCGTCGCCTTTTGGCAAAGGCGAGAGGCATGCATGCGTGTGGCGAGCTACTTGGGGCGACGACGAGGACAAGGTGAGCGAGTCAAGGCAAGTGCCAAGGGAAAGGGCAACCGAGAGTGTGCCGTACATGCACTTGTGCTTCGCGAACGAGGACGAAGGATCGAATTTGTAGGCAGGCGGGCAGGCGGCGTGCATGTGGGTGCGCATCACAAGGGAAGGTGAGGGCGGGTTTCTTACCAAGGAATCACTTTTTCTCGTAGTTGACCGTCCGCTACGGAAGTCGTTTCCACCATGACTCGGGCCATCATGATCTCGTCGAGGCTAACCCGATTCCTCCACCAGTCCGTTCATCCTGCCCTTGACCCACACCCTGTGAGCTCGAGTGATCCGATCCCGCTGCGCTCCCCTCTGCACCACGCATCCATGAATCCCATGACCTCGTATGGCTGCACGTCTCAGCATTTCGACGGTGACGTGCTGACTCTCCCAAATGTTAGCGGGCAGCTTCGACAAGAACTCGTGTTTTTCTTGACTAGGATCCTCATCGACATCGGCCTGTGAGTGAGACTCTGGGGCGCCGTCCATCTCGCCTACTAGGGGTGTGCTTTGACGAGACGATCGACTTGGAGGGCGTGATGGCGGTAACGAAGATGATGCACCCGTTGGGCTTGAGGGTGTACTTTGGACCTGCGCCCATTAAATGAGGACCACTGCCATTGACACGCGCGACCGACGAACGCCGGCACAACACAACAGAATGAGCATTCGCAAGCGTGTTTCATGTCTGCAAACTAAGTAGAAAGAAGTGGACGCGAACATCTGTCCACTGGCAGAGCACCTCGCTCATATTGAAGAACTATCCGCCTGCGACGATCTGATACCAAGGAGGCCATCGGTCTCGATAGCCGCTGCCCTCCGTTTCGGGCTGCTCCGTCCCTTGCAGCTATCTCGTGAACAGACCCCGTGCGAGTGTTGGAAACGGCTACAGTGGATTGTAACGCTTGAACTCGTTCATTGCCGTATTCCCTGCAGTCATGGTTGCGGTAGCCTTGACGTCCAAATCCTCGTCCGTACGTCTCCCGCCCCATATCCGTGCCCACCCCCCTCCCCCTTTTCCGTCACTGTTTTTTTCACCTTTTACTCCTCGTCGCCAGTTTCCCCTACCCTGGCATCGGTACTGGCCCATCCAGACGGCTAAGGAGACCCACGCCCGTCAGAGTCCTGCCACTCAGTGACCGCCCTCGCCCTGTCTGCTGCTGACCTTTGTTGGGTTTTTGAAACAAGCCCCGTAGCGAATCAAAATGCAAGCGACGTCCGGCGCTCGCGTTTGGCTGGCTGTGTGGTCGGTCCTGAGACTGGACGCCAACCCAATCCCAGTCCCGAAACCGAACCAGGACCCAACGCAGACTTGGATGCGCTGGCTGGGATGGGTTCTCGACGCTCATGCGCACATCAGGTGCGCTAGCGCTAGCTCGTGCTGAGGTTGGGACCGACAATCCAGTCCATGCCCTCGATGTGTTCAGTGAGACCAGTGCGTTCGAGTGGACCGGGGTCATCGGTAGCCGTATTGGGTGCGACGGGCGTCAAAACCATGGATGGCCCGGGACTAATGACCATCGATTATCAGATGACATCGAAGGAGTCATTTTCGACGACTTGGAAAGGCCCGCCATCAGGGTGACTGTCCGATGGTTCGCCGTATTCGTCGTTGGATTCTTCGGATTCATCAGAGTCGCAAGTAGGGAAGACTTGGGGTGAGAGAGATCGGGGAGCGAGCGCGAGCGAGGTCATGGCATTTTTTTTGGTGGTATCATTGGAGTGGGAGTGGGGGTGATGATGGGAGGCAGAGGAAAGCCCGTCAGAGGTTTCGTCGAAGACTTGGGGAATGTGTTGGAGGGCGGTCGGCGCGAACGCCTGGTGCTTCTGCGCCTGCGCCTGGGTAAGGGTGCGGCCGTTTTGGACGCAATGGGTCACTGCGTTGGTTGCTGGCGCTGAATGATCATCACTCGAAGTGGACCGTGAGCGTATGCGTCAACTCGGAAATGACACGCGCAGGCGGGAGAGCAATGGTGAGGGTCATGTCGGCGTTGGGCTTGTGTTTTTGCGGGAGTTGGACCTCGAGTTCGAGTTGGGGCTTTGACTCAAAACTGGACTTCGCTGCAGGAGTTTGCGTGCTGTTTTGACGAGGGGGACTTTCGTGACTCGCCTCGGTGGAGTGAGCTACAATCTGAGAGGCGCTTTGGGACGGGGGGTGCCGGTGAGGCCTTGAGGAAGGAGGTGTCCGATGGGTAACCCAAGTTTGTACCTAAGTGGTTTGGCGCGGGCGTCAAAACTAGAAGATGGTCAAGTGTGAGCAAAGACGAATAAAACTATACACACACCCCAGTTATCGCCCAGCCTCCCGACTTTCTGACTCCTGTTTCCCCATCTCAGCCCAGACAGCTACGTGGTCCATGAGGGCACGACATCCGAGTGCGACTGCGATCCGTAGCACGTCGAGGTCGCGTTCCTTGGTGACAAGGTGGGCTTAGCAGGCTTGGAGCTCAGATTGGGTTTGTGCGAGTTTGGTGTTTGAGTTTGTCGCGGGTGACTAGATAATTATGTGGCAGTGTCGCAATGGCCAGTGTGCCTCGCCGCTGCCTCGTGGCTTGAACGAAAGTCTCACCACCACATACTCAGCATACCGCCAATGACTTCACAGGTCAATCTAACCATGAATCCATACATGTATGTGCATATACTTCTTTGTATCACGGGGTAACTTGTTGACT
>JBBPNG010000951.1:0-14074 GCA_038091095.1 Leccinum incarnatum
AGTCGCGCGCTCGCTGGTTCAGTTGGCGTTCGCGCTGTCGAAGCTCGTACTCCTTCTCCTTGAGCTCGAGTTCTGCCAACTCTTCGATCCGTTGCTTCCGTCTCCGTATCTCGCTCTCCTTGATGGGTAAATCACGTGCGGCCACGTGTACAGGGGTGTCTGGTGGGAAACGATCAACGACTGGAGAAGTGGTTCGTCGCGGAGACATTGGTTCGTCAGTTGGTTGATACCGCGAAGCAATCTCAGAAACGCTCAATGGTAACCTGGGCATATCCTTTGGTGCCTGAGACGGTGTCTCGACCTTGGTGGAAAACGGAGGGTAAATAACGAGAGATAAGACATGAAAGAGGGACCAACCACTCGGGTGTATTTGCTACGCAAGGCTGCCACGTTACTTCCCGCGCTGTGAGTCGAATCTATGCGTTCGAGACTCTTCTTAGCGACATCGACGCTGTGGCTTCTGAACACGCCTTTGCTGCTGTCAGAGTGAACACCGAATTCCTTGTCAGCGGAAGAATATTCGGCCCTCTTGAACGGTGACACGGGTCCAAAGGATTTATCAGATGGTGGTGGCACACGAGTGATCAAGGAAGGGCGTCGTGGCTTCTTTGGCACCCCTATGGGGATGGCCCCTTTGTCCTCGAGCGAGAGGATTGGTGGTTCGGACCCAGAAAGCGTTCCGACGGCAAGTGTGAACTGATTGGACGGTGATGGAATTTGCGACGTCTGCGGAGAATGCGAAGACCGGGAATCCAGCGGGACCGATTCTGGCAAGTCAGTCACCGCCACATGTTTGGGAGATTCCGTCAAGACAGGGGCCGGCGGAGCCAGTACAGCTTGCGACTGCGGAGGGTCAGAATGTACAGCTTGGAGGCTCTGGATCTGAACTTGTTGCCGCTGCAAATCTGCCTCGTTCATGGCCAGTGGTATAGGAAAGTGGGTGGGAGGAAAGGGGAAGGCGGAAAGGGTGGTGATGGAGTTGACAGAACCTTGATTCTGACTTGCCGTGGTGAACGGCGAGTGCGGTGGATCGAGCGATGCCGCCACAAATCCCGGGCCGTGGCCAGACACGGGAGGAACGGGGAGGGATCTGCGAGCTGGCGTGGAAAGTCCGGTCTGGCCCCACTCTGAGACCTGTGCGGGCGTGGGCAAGGATTCCGCAGACAGCACGGGTAGGTCACCGGGGAGAGATCCAGTCCAAGCGCTTTCGCAGAGGGAACGCCATTCTCCGAGGGAGCCGATAGTTGGGGATATGCGGCGCATACATTCACATGTACGCGTCCACTCGGCGTCCGCTATGCGGGAGAGGGTGGCAGCTACACTGAACGTCACCGACGCGTTCTGTTGAGTGACATTTACGGCATGGTTGCTGAAGAGGGAGGTTATATTGTGGTCTGAGAGTAGATGTGTACTGACTATTTCTCTTGTGACATTTCAGGTCCGATGATGCTGAGGACATTGATGTAGCGGGCATGTTCCTCACCGGCGTCCTTGGTACCCTTTTTGGACTTTTTCTCGTAGGCTTGACCTTTGAGCCGAATGGTCAGGGACACTGGGTGATTGACAAAGTGGGGACATGTTATGATTTACCAGCTTGCTTGATGCGAGCGTTGGACTCGTTCATGCGCTCGTCGTGTGCCTTTTCCACTTTCTGCAGGGAAATTCAGGAGAGGTCACAGGGGTCGAGGGAACCTGGAGTACGGACCGCGAGCCTCTTGAACCATTTCTTGACCTCTGTGGTGACGTTGTGGGATTCCTTCTCAGCTATCTTTGCAAACTTTGCGTCGACGTCTGCCAAGACCTCGAGGATGTTTGAGCTCGCAGCGAAAGCGTTGGCTGAAAAGGACAGATAAGGCCCCAATGGTCGTGTGCGAGGTCCGGGATGGACATGCCTGCAAACTGTGCGTTGGTTTTGAGGCCTGCGACATCTCTGAGTGCCTTGGATAACTGCTTCTGGATGGATGCAAAGGCAACTGCGGCTTCGCAATAGTCGTTTAGGACGGACAAGAGAGTCTCTATGGTACGACAAGATTTGTGGATGTCCTGCCGCTCGACGGGAACGGCAGACATGGGAACAGTTCACCGAGGAACGGACTTTGAATCGATAGACAGGCGAGATAACATTCACTACTCAATTATTCTAGAGATCTCTGTTGGCTCGATGCTTCTTCCCTTGTCATTCCTTCGTTTCCACATCAACTTCCGCACACATTTCGGACATAGCACGACTTTGACAAGCGCTTCCTTTTGGGTTCCGTGTTCCTCGTAGGCAAAGGGTAGTTCGAGGGTTGAAAGATTGGGGTGAGAAGGCGAACGGTGGTGTTCGCAACGGGCGTTTGCACATGATGTCTCACCGGTTCCGTCGAGAACCTCTGTTTCGGTGCGCCAGCGAAGGGCAAACTGACGGGTCGGTGGTTGATACGTGCTTGGGTCATCAACCAATGAAACTGCGTACGTTTCCGGTCTTGAAGTGTTTGAGATTGCATATAGCAAACTCGCGGTAGAGGCTGTCGTAGTACTTTTTGGCGAGCTGATCGTTCCAAGACGCACTGGTATCTGTGTCGTCACGGAGGAACCTGTGTTGCGACTCAGTGAAAAGGGGGAGGGGAGTATATGCGATGTGTGGATTTACTTGTGCGATGCCTTGAGGATATCGAATTCTGTGAGCGGCGGTGACATATTGAAACTCGGGGTGACTAATCAACCACTTCCGAGACGGATCGGCGGTGAATGGGGGGGTCTTGTTGTTGTTGAGGTCAGCCTCATGGGATTCGCCTCATCCTTAATTTATATTAACTCCGAACAGTGTCAACTCTCCCCCTTCTCTCCTTTCCTTGCCTCGGTCTCTGTAGTAGTAACTCGGTGGTGGGTCACATTTGACACCCTTTATAACCCACACAACCTTTCTCGATCTCTTTCCCCTCACTCACTCGGAAATGCTCTCCACACACAACTTCGACCCTTTCCGTCGATTCCGTCCTCGTCACACTCCGGTCTCTCTCTCCCTCTCTCCCTCCAGCGAGGATGACACCGACGACTCGTCACCAGAGCGCGTCCGTCCTCGCGTGTCGCACGTCCTGTCACCAAAGAGTCCCCGCAGGTCTCTCGAACCTCGCATGACCATCCCAGACAGCGAAAAGACACAGCCCGGCAAGATGGCTGACACCGTTCCTCTCTTGTCCATTCCCTTCGATCGACCCTCTGCTCCCTCTCAGTCTGAGCGGCCATCCCTCAAACACAGGTTCGTTTAATTTCCTCTTCCCCGTCCCATCATGTTCTATGATATCCTCGTGCCCGTTCATTAATCGCCGTTATCCGTTCTAACATATTGACCCCCCAGGGACCTCGATCGAGCTCTCCAACCCCCCACAAAGTCAACTTTGATCCGCCGCGTGACATCAAAGCTCCATATCTCCATCCCAGCCAAACCTTCCCAAGGTCTGCACTCTCGCCCATCCACGCGCACTGTGCCCGTCAACACCGACCCTGGACTTCGTTCTCCTCGAATACCTCTCTCGCCAACCCTCCCAAACGGATTCATCTCCAAAGAACATCGAGAGGCTGCCCTCCGAGAGCGCGGTCTCCGCCCTCCTCGCAAAGATCTGAGCCAGCAAGAACGTGAGGCAGACGAACGTCTCGGCAGCGTTCCCTCTCCTTCTAGCTCCATCGATGTAAACGGCCTAAGCGAAGCCGAACGGCTCAAGGCAACCTGGTTAGCCAAGAACCGTTCATCAGACAGCGCTAATTCGGATCTTGCACCCTCGGCTACCCCGCACTTGGAGGACACGGCAACCCGTCCCCCGTCCACCCCACCTTCCGCCCTTTCCGAAATCGACGTATCAGGCGAGGGCAGGTCACCTTCCCTGGGTAGACCTTCTATTTCCAGTTCTGTCCCTCCCTTGTCAGCCTCTTCTGGTCTCGAGGTTCTGCACGAGGACCCCTCGGAACAAGCACCAATCACCCCTGCCTTGGTATCGCCAGCCAACGTACCCATAGTCATATCTAGTCCAATCGACTGTTCTCCTTCTTCACTCATATTCGCGGAGAGCCCTATCTCGTGTAGTTTCTCCTCCCTCTGTCCAAGGTCCACAGCAGAGTCGCAGTCGCAGTCGGATCATTCCTGTCTCCCCGAGAATGGCGAAACCCGTCGCGGTCGAAGGAGCATATCAAGTGGTAGTCCACGCAGGATGGGGTCATCGCTATCAAGGGTCGGATCCCGTTCCCTCTCCAACATCCGTCGTTCCGTAGTGAGCTCTCTCGGGTTGCCCAGCACACACTCTTCTGCAGATCCCCCTCCTTCTCCAACCCTCCAGGCACCGAGGACCGCGATCAGCCCCACCATACACAACATAGGAAGCATTATCAGGGAGGCAAGGGACATTGCAGATGCCGAAAGTCGCAGATTGAGTGAACTCGCCTTTTTGGATTGATTGGGCATCTCTTCCTTCACTGCACCTTCCATTGTATCCCTTCATTCTTTGCGCTGCGATAATCCTTTTTGAGTCCATGTCTTCGTCACGACCCGCCATCACATCACATTTTCTCTGCTCCAGTTTAATCTCCCCACGTACCCTCATGAATCCCAATTTCAATGTGGAACACCCCAGGCACGTCTCGTCTGAATCACACTCATTCGCTCGCTCGTTTCCAGCTCATTGGACTGGCTGCTTAACTCGTATTCTCTAATATTAATGGTGTATACCTATCCTCCAATTACATCACCTCTCGACAATAATGTTAATGGCATCGTGACCGTTTCGATTGCTACTTAGCACGCGCGGTGAACGTTTTGATCGGGCATGTTTGATTACCCTGGTCGCCATGGCCAATCGAGTTCATGTTATACCCTCCTAACCTTCGCATTGTTATTTCCGTTGTTGCTTGCCGCACCGCGGTCATTGAGTTCATTAAATCCGGGAGGTCCTGGGGTCCTTGGTCTACACATGAATTGGTGACGGCATCACAGTGACCTCGGTTAGGACGCCCGTGGGGGTGGAAGCTGAAGCGCCGATGGCAGGTGGAAATGACGTGTATTGAGCGTGTGGCGCAAGGCCCAGGTGACCTCGTATTCAATACGGTTCTTGCGGATTGCCCTCCTTGGACCGGTGTTATTTGGCCAGGTGACGCAGGGTAAGATGCGGGATCAGTGATCGCGTCGTACGTCCTCGGTCGAGCCTACTATATGGGGCGAGGTGAAGGAAGGAAGGGAAGATCGAAAAAGAGCGAGGGAATGAGCAAAAGGAAACATATAGGACTAGTACTGAGTGACATAATTGATTGATGCTTGACGCCCTTTGGTCGTCGAAAAAGGAAATAACTTGTGGGGACGAGGGAACGAGGCTACGGGTGGACACCCACGCATGCCAGAATTCAACAGAAAAGAAAAGAAAAAAGAAAGGAAATGGAGGGGTGGTGACAGCAGATGGGCCGATGTTCCGGTCGATATGTACTGACCCACCAGTGAGAGAGCGCTCAATGTTCTATGAAACCCGGGTCTCTGCGCATACCGTGACTGTATGCACGGTTCACATGTGCTCGTCGCCGCGACCACGCTGACGTTGTATACCAGTAATGGCAATGTCGAGCCAAGTTGTGCTAAATCACAAACGCGTGGTTCCATGCAGCGGACGGCATTAAACGCGTGATGCCGTTGCAAAAACACGGCCGGAATCACGCCGTCGATTATTATGTAGTACAGTAGCCTGCGAGGCTCGACTCCGAAGCACCGTCCCTGAGGGAGTCTAGCAGCCAAGGCTGGAACGGTCCATGGGTCCCTGTACGCTAGCCTTTTAAATATATATAGGATATGTAAAACTCGATTCTGGACGCCCGGTTGACGTACTAAGGAATGGATGTCAGTGCCGTGTCAGAGATCGGAGAGAGAGAGGTACTTACATTGCTGGTGGCGGTTTCAGGGTTCCATAAACTTGGAGTCTGACTTGGAGTGTTTCCGTCTGACGTGCTGCGGGCGGAAGCTGTGACTTGCATACCATCATGCCATGGGCCAAGACTCCAATGGGGTTCTCCTCATCTTCCGTTTCGGTGTGCTCTCACGAGCTTCGGATCATTCCGAGTCCAAACGCCCCAAAAATGGAAAGTCGGGTTTCCAGCAACGACAACTCTCTGACTTCGCCTTCTGTAATTTTCTGGTGTGACTGCTGCCCAAGTTGTTGGAGGGATTACTTGGTACCACTAGGACACAGGTAATATGATGTCAAGATACGATCATGCCACGAAGCCATATCGTGGCATACTTGAAACATAACCGCCGAGGGCCCACTCTCAGCGCCTTTGTCTCACCTCGATACGCCACACTAGTACTTCCCGCTCCACCCCGGTGACAGCACTTGTCGAATGTAGCACATACATATGCCAATCTACTACTAGGTCCTCGGATGATAGTGATGGAAGCACAGTCCTATGAAACTGATCGGCATCACATCGCGAGGAGAGCTTTGTGATCAAGCTTAGTGAACGGCCCGCTCCAGAGCCTCCGGAGTTTGCATTCTGTCGACGTCAACCTATGCCTTGAGGTCCGTCCGGCCGCCGCTCAACCGGGTCCGGGATTTTTTTCGCCGGCGTGTTCGGTGTCAGTAACACTAGGGCCGAGTCGTTGCGGGGTAAGTATAACCTCGAGTGGGGGGAGATGTCAATCGGTCGGTAACTTGACGCCCCGGCATGACATGACATGACAGGAAGCAAGCCCGTCGTCGCTGAAGCGCTGACCCCCCTCGGTATTCTCGTATCCTCCGAGTTGCTTCGAGACGGACCCCGGGTACGTGTTGTCGGCGTTCCTGGCCAGGCTCTGATCATCCTATTTATGGATTGACAATGGACTCGGAGACGGCCCTCGAGAACGTTGACTTCTCGTAAGTTGATCGAGTTCGTGACCCCTCCTTTTCTTCTCAATTTTTTTTCTTTTTCTTGTCTTCGTCGAACCGAACAAGACAAAGAGAATGATGGTTCCAGTGGCAGTTCTGCAGACTCCGATTCAAATCATGATGTTACAACATGTTCTTCTTTTGGCTACGGGCGCGAGCTCCTTGCCAACAGACGCTCCGACCAAGAATGGACCGAAGCAACGGAAAAATGCGACTTGAAGGTGACGACGAATAAAGGTATACTGACAGACAGCATGATCTCCTCCTTGCACCCACCGGCGCGTTCCTCACTGAGGCACAGGATCTCCGAGGATGGACTTGAACTGACGAAAACGCGATTCATTATGAAAGGGACACGGAGACTGGCAGGCTGCGGTCCGTCTTTACAGCATCTCTCACCTTTCATCTAACAACCGCCAAGTTCCTCAGGGTGCGATCGATGGTGGGATACGAATGACGAACGAGGCTACGGCGTATTAACGGGGATGGACCCGATTCACTTGAACCGAACAGCGATACGCTGACGATCCGGAAAGGACACTACTTTCAACTTTATACCATCTCTCCTTCTGGTCACCAGCGCATTTCCGAATTACGCTCCGAGGATGGACCTGAACTAACGAAAGGACGATTCGTAAACCAGGAATTGATGACTGACAGCAATGACATGTCACATTTCGGTCGTCCGCGCGTTCCCTGTGATTGATTGTGGCACCATTCCATGGCGAATGACAGAGGACAGACCCGAAGTGCGACCAAGACTCGATTCGTAAAGGAACTCGATGACTGGCAGCGGTCCGTCTCACAACGTCTCCCTTTCTCGGCCTGATACTGTACTAAGTGCACACGAAGCAGGCTAGGATAGACTTGGATCCTATACGTACATATCAGTACTCATGGAAGATTGCAGGTACAGGACCCTAGTGACGTCATGCATTGTGTCCTTATATGTGTGTATGTACTTTCATCCCTGTTTCTCGCTCGCTACTGATTAGTACGGCAGGCAGGCGTTATCAAAGTTCGCGTTCGTCACTCGCCTGCTTCCAGTGGTAGATATCGTTGATTATCGCTCCCATCATGGAACTAGAGAAGAGAACCCGCTGGGCGAGCTGGAGGTGCGGGGGAACGCCTCTCCCGTCCCCTTAGGCTTCAGATCGACGAAACCACACTACAGGATTTCGCTCTTTGGGTAAGTTGAAAATAATAACCCTAATTACCTTTTTAGCTCGAACTCGAGAGCGGTGATTGGGTGTTGTCGAGGGGTGTGCCGACAAGTGGTTTTGCGGAGCGAGCTCATTTCCGCTGGTGACCCGCTCCGCGTTCGGCAGTGGCGCAGACTGTCCTCCCCGCCGGTCAACCGGTCATATCCGACGGTCCAATTGATCGACATCTCGGTCATGACCGATGTATCCATGCATGTGGACGACTCGGGGCAAAGTGGGATCAGTGGATCAACCCGATCCGACTATGCCTCGTACCGAACACGAGCATGCCACGATCTAAATTCGTGCAAGGGGGGGCGTCGAGGAACCACGAACCAATTTGAATAGACAAAGGGGAAACTATCCTCGAACACGTGCGCCGACCTGCCTTGCACCCGACTCGGATTCGGACTCAGATCTGAAAAAAAACGTCGCGTCAAATTTGTGTTACAGGTATGCGCAGTCAGTTCACGCACGACGCTTGACGGGGACATTTGAAACTGGTCTGGGGAAAATATAATAAAAGATACGTACGTATGTACCCCCCTCGAGCGTGGGGTTCTCGGTTTCCAGTCCAGCGATCGGCGCTGCGACGCCGTAATTCTCGGTCGATTCCGATCCCTTCGACGTTTTATCCCTGTACTCCCAAGGGATCGGTGATTTATGACGTCGTCGTCGAGTGGTCAAAGTACATGCATAGATTTTGGAACTGTTTCACTGCGGTTGTCAAGGCTTTGAGAGAAGCCCATCAGGGAAATAGTGAACAGGGTTGTGATTTATTGAAGGGATGGTTGAATGACGAAAGTCCATTACGCCTTCTCCCAGGTGAAACACGGTTCGTGCATTCGTGAGATTGATCGGCAAGGTGTGGTTTGTGCGTATCATCTCAGATTTATCACACGTCGGAGCCGTTCAGAGGTTTCTCGAACTGTTTCACCAGCACGGTTGTCAAGTCTGAACAGAAGTATCAGAGGTTGACAGGGTTGTAAGTCAAGGGATGATTGGATGACGGAGATTACTTATTCAATTACGCCCTCTCCTTGGTGAATGAAACATGGGTGGTCCGGCGTCGAAATGCTTCCCTGGATAACCTTTTCGAAGCATTCACGTACGAATTCATCGAGGAGATATGATGCTCCACTTCGCCGTCGTCGGCAAGGCATCGAGGATCTCAACCCTTCATGTTTCTTCTTCTGCATAACCTTCATGCGTCCGTGTGCGCCTCTTGATGTTTCTTCCACGACCATGTGCAGCATACTCGGATCGTATCATCATGCGCAGATGGCACGATCTAGTTGGCAGTTGGTGGTTTATGCAAGTCACTTTTCCATCGACTGTGACTCGAATGCGGCGGCGCAAAGATCACGTTTCACCATGATGGGCGTAATCACCTACCTCCATCGAGTCATCACTCCGACGTCGGACGGCAGATTCATACCCCTATCCTCCAAATTCTGCTTCGACGTCCCGACGAGGTCGTGTGACACATATCTGAACTGACGTCAGAGCTTCCTTGGATAAACAAACTCATTGAAGAGATAAGGATCCCTTCCATTGAGGCGGCAATTAAAGGCCTCGAGCTCCCGGGGGTTTTGTGTGAACTTCCTTCGCGTTTCTCCTGCTCCACAAGCAAATGCGTCCTGCGTAGCTCGTTCCCATGACCACCCACAGCATACTTGGAGATTACCACGTGTAGATGGCACTCACCGTTATTACCTGTTGGCCGTTAATCTATGCATCCAAATTGTTTCAGTGGACGAAGAGAAACACCACCGTGGTTTTGCGACCTCGCTCCAGCATACAATTTTGAATGCATGCCAGGGAATCTGAACGACGTCGCGTATCGATGCCAATCTAGGGTCGATGGGCCAAAGGACATGGTGATGTGACTTGCGATGCGGCATCTTCTGAGCGCTTGAGATTCTATTCGCAAGATGCAAAGAGTTTTGGGGGCTTGCCATTGGCGAAGGAAGGAAGGCCGCTCCACCTTGCAGAGAAACCTCAAGTGAGATCGGCCAAGGTAAGCCGCATGAAACACTTATCGTGAACAACACGTGACAATGAAAAAGTGGCTTTATCTACTGACTTCTAGACCACATACCAAAAGACCATTTCTTATAGATTTCCTTGGTGGGAACGCGGCCCGCCAGATCTCGCAATCCACGGTGGCCGACAAGGGGGCCAGACGAATCGTCCGCTCTACGGCCTGCGGAGAGTGTAGTTTCGCTTGCGGGCCAGAGCGATAGTTCTCACGAACAGGCCTCCCTCGAAATGTTTGTGAATCACGGGCGCAGCGAGTGTGTGACTTGGCCGACTTCATTTGCGTGGTTACGACGGAGGCAATATGACTTGTAAAACTGGTTGCGCCCCAGATCTCACGTATCGCTTGAGGTTCATCTAGGCCTATAACAAAAGCCGCGGGGGTCGCGCTCGCTCGGAGCCGCCGAGGATTAATTGGCCCGTCACGGGAAGTTTTATCCCGACCTCTGGTTTGATTGATAGATGCTTGTCAAAGACAAGAACGACGCTGAGGAACGAACACACGTGGCGATTGCCGTATGCTGAGTCGGATATGGGGAATTGAGACATTGCAAGTCGATCGGTAGTAATGGTGGTGGTAGCAAACGAAGTGTGTGAAGTTATGTACGGTAGGTTCCGCACGGTGACATGACCTAAGACTTATCCGGGCCGTTTTCGCTGTACCACCACACGAATGTGCGACGCTCGCCAAGGCTCGACCTCTCCGTTAATCTAGTGTGGAGTCATTATGCAACTGACCCAGGGAATGATGGCATGAAAATACCAGGGAACAATTGGATTTCGAATCCCTTGGGACATGGAGTCGGATTGGGCAAAATTAAATGTCATTGTCAGAATTCGTCCAACGACATTGGATTGGCACGCCACTGGGGGTCCAAACTTGTATGGCTTGACGATGGAATCCGCAGTAGTCTGACGGCGGCCAGGGTCCAAAACAAAAATAGACATTCAAGCGCCGAGATACGATGGTGTTGGAGAACGATGCCAGTGACTGAGTGCGCGCTCTGGGCACGGCCCGCGGACAGAGGAAGGCAGAGAATCTGTGGGTCCGGTTCCAAACTCCTATCAGTACTTCAAATGCCTCAGGTCTAGGCCAGCGGTAAGAGTGAGACAGCTTACACTGGACGTATGTAGTAAATCTCAGACCTGGCGTTGCAGTTGAGGTCCCCTAAACGGTATGTCGTATGGTGTAGTAATTTCAAATCTTGATCAGAGCGGAGGTTTCCATATGGCAAGTGGCTTGCGCCAGCTCAGATCACGCTCCAGTGACTGACTCACGCAAGACTCACGCGACAAACTTTGGAGTGAGTGTGATGACACGTTATTGTCAGCATTTTCGCGTGGTAATACACGATGCGGAGTAATGGCGGACGTATATTCAAAAGAGGAGAAGAGTCGATAAGATGATATCATGGGGAGCTTTCCTATCAAGCCGATCACGACAAATGGCCCAAGATGTCCTAGTAAGCCAACATGATGGGGGGTTTCTGAGTGGTGGTGAAATAGGGACAGGATCGCGATATTACCGCCGAGGCTTTTTGTCACGTCGGTGTTTTCTCAGCTATTGCGGCGTGCCTCATCAGGGATCGCGGATCTAAGAAAGCACAGATAACCTATTCTGAACGTGGTAAACTCTATTACGGGTCTTTACGCCCAACTCCCAACTCCCAGGTGTATACGCTTTGTATTACAAGCAAGCAGCCCACAATGGTCCAGAGGAGGGATGATACAGACCGAGTCATGTCCGCGAAGATACCACACAGCCACTGGGGTTGTGTGGGGATGAGCAATGCGGGGAATTGACAGTATTTTTGTGTTAATTTTGAAATTGACATGACACGTGCTAGCGAATCGGGAATTGCCATGTCGGGGTTTTATAAAGGATCTTATGCGGAAGATGATGAGATGCATTTCCCTTTCAACTCTCTCTGTCTCTTCCCCCTGAACATTCCCTGCAGCCTGCCATGAACCAGAACACACAGTCCGTCCAAGACGGCGTCCATCACTCAAAACCTATTCCAATTTCTACTCAACATCTCCGTCACCGCTCTACTTCCTTTTCATCTGACTTCTCAAACTCTCCCGCTTCCTCCCCTCCCCTTCCTACCCCAAAGAATTTCTCGGTCCCGCTCATCCCCAAGTCGCCCCCTTCCCCAACGTTGTATTTCCTGTCCCAGTCTCCTTCCAAGGCCGCTGCGACATTCCCCTTCCGTGGTTTCCCCCCTCCCCTCCTGGAAGGTGTGTATATATGCGTGTAGTCGTCTCGCTCTACTCATCAAACTCTTGTATACAGACGACACACCCGATGACTATCCGCAGCGCCGTGTAACACGTCGTGATAGCATCGCAACTCGCTTCCAACCCCAAACGTCCATGCCTGAGCCTCAGCACGAAAGGGGTGTCAATCTTCTCCGACGGCTCTCCCTAGGAAATCAGCTCGGAAAGGTGAGTCTCTGAGTCGTCATGTTCTCTTCAGACTCGTCTGATGTTTCACAGCCTCCTCTGGTTGATATACCCCAATCCTACGTCCCCTTGACCCCTCCGAACTCTGCCGTGCCGAGCTCGCCCACCACGAAGAACACCTTACCTAACCGCAAAACCAGACGCTCGGCAACCGTCACGGAGCAGGGACGTCCTCGCCGTGCACCTTCCCCCATGGCAGAGAGAATCCTCAAGGGCCACTTCGACGGTTTCAATTAACTTATTTCATTCGACCCTTTTCATCCGACCTTGGTCTGTTTAATTTTGGAACGTTTGCATATTCACGAAAAGCTGTTCATTCGTTATCGCGCCTTCCGTGCTGCGGTGACATAACGATAAGCCCGTTGTGGCGTTGTGGCGTCTTAACGTTTATCCACATTTAGTTCCACGCGCATGCTTATTTCCATGCCGAGATATCCTAGTGCGCAGCCTGCTCATTTCATTCCTTGATTTCATTCCTTGACCGGGTTCGCCTTGCGTTTCGCATGCCCATTACATAAATTATTCTTGCCTTGGCATCATGTAAAATGTACTGCCCAGGATGGGCCTAGTTTGTACGTTACGATGTGTGATGCATTAGTATTTTGTACGAATATATATGTTAGATCCTCGGTGCCCCTAAGGTAAAGAAAAACATATGGAACTACCCACTAAAACCAGCAAGTAGGTAATGAAAGGTCTCTTAAGAGACACGCTTGTACTTGTTGTATGTCGCAGCGGACACACCAACGTCCACATCATCTGCACTCAGCCTCGAAAGTCGCTCCTCCAGGTCAAGATGAGGGTGTGGCTGGATCGGAGCCTCATACCTGCTCCAGGTCCACCAAACCGTCCAGTGAATCCACTTCAGCTTAAGAACCTTGCTGTTCGGCTCCCGTCTCCATGTCCGGGACGACACGAACCGCGCAAACGCCTGCTCAAACGTGAGCCCTGTTTCGTCGATCTTGTTGTCCAACGCCTCCATCGATTCGCAGCTGAACGACACGGCCTTGAGCCAGGGCACGAGGGGTAACCGACTAGCTCCATGTCCAGCTCCATGTCTATGTCCATACCATTCCAGCGGGACGTCGTTGGTCATCTCCTCGAGCAGCGGTGCGATGAGGCGGGGCACGTCCGCCCCGTTAAGCTTGAGTAACACGAGCGACGGACAGCGCTCCAACACCTGCCTCAGCTGCACCGTCGACAGGTCCACGGCGGTGAGCGTGAGATGGTTGAGCGAGCACCGCGAGCGCGCGAGGAGCCCCAAGAAGCTGTCGTGGCACCAAGGCGTCGTCATCGCGCTCGTGTCCCACACGCGCGTGAGCAACTGGAAATCGCGCAGCACAGGCGCGACGAGGGCGTCGAGCAGATAGTCGATGCACTCGGCGCCGCTGCCGATCGTGACGAGCACGAGCGTGGAGAGGCAGGGCATCGCGATGCGCGTGCGTCCCGCTTGGGACACTCAATCACCTTTTTCGGTCACCAGCTGCT